>JAOUQV010000040.1:17363151-17379462 GCA_028565295.1 Aspidoras spilotus
GGTTAGGTGCCTTGCTCAAGGGCACTTCAGCCATGACTTGTCGGTACTTGGAATCGAACCAGGGACCTTCCGGTCGCGAGGCTCTAACGATAATGATGTATGTAATTTATATGTCTTTCCATTACAAACATTCTCTGTGAAACTGAAGTAAAGTGTGCCAACTGGTCCCCACTCTCCTCTTACAGTGCGTACATTATTCTAGAACTGATCTGAGCGCGTTCAGCACCGCAGATCATTTTGTGAGGTATATCAGTATTTTTTATCATTAACAATGATGTGTTTTTTGTCCAGGTGATGTGTGAATGGACAGAGAGTGTGTAGCGCCACTAAGCTGCATTTAAAGTGGGGAAACTGAGGCGCACGCGTACTGACATGGCCAGGCGCGACACATAGCCAGCGCAACGGCAAACCATAGCTATATCAGCACTCAAGTAGAGGTGGAGGAACACGGGAATACTTTATTAAACCGTCACTGCATTTCAACATGGAGTACCTGCTACTACTAAAAATCACAGTTCTACTCAAAGGTAAGTTTTCGCGTGTGCACGTACAGTTCTCAGAGTTGTCCAAATATTTTTAGGTATGTAGAAATATGCAAAGGTTCGAGCCACTCGCTACAGTTGATCTCTCACTTATCACTCTTTTAAGAATAACAATATGCACTTCTCTTTTTTAGGTACACCCGTTTTATTAATTCATTTATTTTCTATACCCACTTAATCCTAGTTTAGGGTCACGGGGAAGCCGGTACCCAACTGGCAACTCTGAGTGCGAGGGCAGGAACAACCCCAGACAGGGTGCCAATCCTTCATAGGGCACACACACAAACGGGCAATTAAGACGCACCAATTAATCTATAATGCATATCTTTGGAATGCAGGAGACAATCAGAGTACCTTTAGAAAGCCTGTGCGAACACAGGGCAAGAAACTCCACCCAGACATTTCCAGAGTCACCCCACTTGGGGCTAAAATCCGGCATCCAATTTTGACTCAAAAGGATCTAAAGTCTGTCCTCTTCTCTACTAAATAGTTTGTCAGTTCACCATTTGTTTAGATAGTATTTAGGAATACTTAGGGTCCATTGTGTAACTTGATTGTTTACAGACCCGTAGCCATGAGATTAATCTCAAACTCTCTAGAGAGGCATGCAAAACAACTGAGGAAATTATATACAGTATATTATAATACATGGTGTTCCAGACGCTTTAACATAAATAAAGCCAATACCTTTTTGCATATATGATTGAACGTGCAATTTAAATTCATAAATGTTACAAACACTTCTGCAAAGTTCTTGTGGCTGCATTTTAAATTTAGACCCACCCCAGTTGATAATAAGCGCTTGGCCCCTAAGTGACTAGCATGCATTGCCTTTTCTGTGGTTGCTGCTTTGTTTTTTTTCATAAGTGCTAACACCAGTTCAACTCTGTCTCTGTTTTCCATTCAGATTTAATCTAGCGTAGCATTGCCACGTTGTTCGGGGAAAGAGGCTTTTGTTAAAATTCAAACGTGAGATATAATACGCAAGATTAGATGCATCTTAAAGTTGTGTTTACAAATCTGTTTACAAGTTGGTCAGGGAAACACTTGCCAATTCTTTTAAGTGATGCCCATGCATGTATGAATGTTCTGTGTATGCACATGTCAAGGTTTATAACTTACTAACATCGTTCACATCTTAGGGCATTTATATGTCCAAGACGTTTGTGTAATTGTATATAAAGTACTATTTTTCCTTGAACAAGGAAGTGTCTAATGCTTTATATTAACGATCAATCGGGCAATAATTTCCCCTGCAGTCTGAAGTCATGCATGCAGGATAAATTGTACAAGCTAAATAGCTCTGTCCTAAGCCCAAAGCTGACGGTTGTGTCAGGAAGGGCATCTGATGTAACACACGTTCCAGATCAGTAATGTCAGTGGCCCACTGTGGTGGCCCCTGGGTATCAGGGCAGGGAAAAGCCGAAAACCTTATATATAATATTTACTAAGTATTTAAAAACAACCGAGTACGTTTTTTAACTTTGTTGTTGGTGCCAGTGTTCTGACAAACACTGGAATTGGCAAACGGGCATAATAAAGTTTTTGAAAAGAAGTGAATCACGGCTGTTAGCACCACTGACCACTGGTGAACAGCAGAGAGATTGTTCAGGTGAGTCCACCCGGGGCAAGAGGGTGAATTTGTAGATAAACAAACATTAGCTATGGTTTCGCAGAATGTACAGATTTGCTTAGAATTTCTCGGATGGCTTGAAAAAGACTTCATATCACTGCTGTACATAGGGAAAATAAATCTTGTGTGGGAATTTTGTATGGTATTGCTAATGGATTATACAGAGCTTTGTATAAACCTGTGATGAACAAGTTTTGCTATGTAATACTGCATTTAGATGAAGAACGCAGGTGCGGGTTAAGGGAATTACCCCCTCTTCCTATCCCCTTATTAATTCTTTCAGCCCACACTTCTCAGGAGGACTGGAAGGATGAGAATAAAGTATGCGAAGCAGGAAAATACCAAGAAAACAGAAAAAAGGGGAAATTCTGTGAGAAAAATCCTCTAAAGTGAGATAGAAATAAAACTAGGTATGATGCATTACAGGGAAAAATACAGAAATATAAACCCACGGCCACTTTATTAGGTACAATTGTTTATTGGTACAATGGTTGCTGGTTAACAAGTATCTAATCGGCCAATCACATGGCTGCAACGCAATGCATTTATGCATGCAGAGGTTGACAAGAAAAATGGCTACAGAGCAAACTGAACATCAGAATGGGGAAGAAAAGTGACTTTGAACGTGGCATGGTTGTTGGTGCCAGATGGGCTGGTCCGAGTATTTCAGAAACTGCTGATCTACTGGGATTTTCACATATAACCATCTTTAGGTCTTGGCAGTTGTGTGGACAAAACTGGACTGAGATTATATAAAGGCAACAGTAAGTCAAATAACCATTCATTACAATCAAGGCCTGCAGAATAGCATCACTGTTGAAAGAATTCCCAGAAGAATAAGTGGAAGAATTAGCAGTTCTAAATGTCCAACTAGCAAGGTGTACCTAATAAAGTGGCCAGTGAGTGTTTACAAATTGTTTATATGGGAAAGTAAATGTCTATAGTCATGTGTATATGTCTCTAATGAAAATTATGCTCTCTATGAAATATGTCTAAAACTTGTCGCAACGTGACATATCAATACACAAGTTGATGACAATTTAGCATTTCCAATTTACCTAGCGTGCATGTCTTTAGACTGTGGGAGGAAACCGGAGCACCTGGAGAAAACCCATGAAAAATCCACACCGAAATTCCCAGGTCGACCCATCCGGGGATCGAACCCGGGTCCTCTTGCTGTCAGGCCACAGCACTATCCACTGTGCCACCAGGCTGCCCCTGATGACGTCATCAGATGTCATTGTCTGACAGGACTGGAATCTAGTGTGGTCGTTTTTAGCCTTTTCTGGCTGCTTAGGCTCATCCCCTTATGTGAGTTAGATCTGGTACTCTGGGCGCAAAGGCAGGAACAACCCTAGACAGGGCGCCAATACATTATAGGGCCCACACACACAATCACGCACACATTCACACACTAATGGGCAATTTGGAGACACCAATTAACCTAACATGTATGTCTTTGGAATGCTGGAGAATACCGGAGTACTCCCCCACGAACACAGGGAGAACATGCAAACTCCACACAGAAATTTCCCAAGT
The DNA here is from genome assembly GCA_028565295.1 of Aspidoras spilotus. NCBI lineage: Eukaryota > Metazoa > Chordata > Actinopteri > Siluriformes > Callichthyidae > Aspidoras > Aspidoras spilotus. Next base: position 17,366,866 of record JAOUQV010000040.1, read on the forward strand.
GGCCCCACCCGGAGTTCGAACCCGGGATCTTCTTGCTGTAAGGCTACAGCACTATCCACTGTGCCACCCTGCCGGCCCCACGTCATGAATACTGTATATAAAATGAAATAAAACATTCTTTAAGTTACACCAAAAACACCCCAAAGGAAACAGAGAGACCCTTCAAATGGAGTAATGGCAGTATCATGTTTGAGGTCGATGGGGTTTGGGCCACTGCCTGCCGTCTCTCTCTGAATCTCTGCCTTTTTATGTCTGAGTCTAAGTAAACAAGCCTATGAAACCCAACCAAAGCAGAGCTCTGACCAGAGGGAATGACTTGCCTGCATATGTATGGGTTAAGAACACACCACACACAGGGCTGCGGTGTTCTAACCCCCTCCCCTTTTTTTTGTTTTGTTTTGATTTTGCAGCCAAATTTTTTTCTTAAAATGCATTAAAAAATTTCCACTTGTTTTTGCTGCTTGAAGTAGTTTTATTCTATACTGGGTAGTGGTGTTAAAACTTTCCTTTGTCGTCCCGCCTCTCGCTCTCTTACACACACAGACACAACACACAGACACAACAAGTGATGACCAAGTAAACTGGACTGAAAACCTTGTTTCTCATTTCCAAAAAGCAATAAGAGAACTAGGGAGCAGGGTCAAAAGGGTCAGCACATACTGAGTGTGTGATTGCCCTGGAAAACACACCGGTGCAACGATTGCCCTAAAATGAGGTACATGGACAGTAGAACAGATGCAAGATGCCCTGAGATTATCAAAATATCCTGAATGTTAAAATCCTGACTGGGTTCCCAGAAATATAGTATTACAAAGACGCGCACACACACACACACACACACAGTCTGTATATATGTGTGTTAAAGGAAGGTCTATGTAAAATACAGAGCGCTACTATGTTCAGTAATTAGTACAGGTGACACTCCCTACTTTTCTTCCTGTCTGTCTCTCTCTCTCTCTCTCTCTGTCTCACACTCTCTCTCTGTCTGAGTGTGTCTCTCTCTCTCTCTCCCTGTCTCTCTCTCTCTTTCTCTATCTCTGTTTTTCTCCCCCTCTTTTTCTCTTTCTGTTTTCCTGATTCTCTCCATCTCTGTTTTTTTCACTCTCTATCTCAGTCTCTTTTTTTCTGTGTGTCTATCCCTGTCTCTCTCTCTCTCCCCTCCCTGTCTCTCTTTTTATAAATGTCTCTCTCTCTTTCTTTGTCGCTTTCTACATGTCTCTCTCTCACTGTTTGTCTATCTCTTACTCTCTTTCTCTCTCTGTGACTCTCTCTATCCATGTCTGTCGATTTCTCATCCTGACTGTTTCCATTTATGCGTTATGTTGATTAAGCACAGTAGTATTTTTTTTTCTCCTACTTGGCACAATAATGCATGTGATAGATCAGCTTGTCTTTTTACGTTTTGTATCCTCCAGGAATGTGCCAGTGTTTTAACATTGACGTGAACCAGCCACGGATTTTCAGCGGGGCAGAGGACGCTCTGTTTGGGTTCTCTGTATTACAGCATGAAGTTGGAGGAGAGAAACTGTGAGCATACTTCACAAGCTATTTCACCTGATGATTGAATGAATATTATCTTTGATTAAATATATTGTATACACTCAATTTAACTACACTGTCTGGCCACTTTATTAGGTGCACCTTGCTAGTAAAATGTTGGACCTCCCTTTGCATTCATATCTTTCTTAATTCTTCAAGGCATTCTTTCAACAGAAATGGTATTCTACATTTCTTGGTTGTAATGAGTGGATATTTGAGTTACTGTTGCCTTTCTATCATCTTGAACCAGTCTGTCCTTTCATTTTCCTCTTCCCTCTCACGTCAACAAGGCCCCTCACTGGATATTTTCTCTCTTTTCTCTGTAAACCCTAGAGATGGTTGTGTGTGAAAATCCCAGTAGATCAGCAGTGTCTGAAATGCTCGGACCAGCTCCGTCTGGCACCAACAACCATGGCACATTATTAAAAGTCACTTAAATCATCTTTCGTCCCCGTTCTGATGATCAGTTTGCACTTCAGCAAGTACATGCCTAAATGGCACAGTTGTGGCCATGTGATTGGCTGATTAGATACTTGTGTTAACAAGCAATTTACCAATTTCATTGTACCTAATAAAGTGGCCAGTAAGCTTATAGTCATTATAAAATTATAGTTACATGTAATGTGATATGTGAAACCAGTAATTTCCTGTTATCGCCCGTCACATTATGCCATAACTTGTCATCTCTTTGCAACGGTTGGCTGCCTGGATAGGTCAGCTTGCTCCAATGCCCTCAGTCTACATTGTGATGATGTTATACAGGTTATTCTCGGTCTTCCATGTCTCCTGACTTTACATGTGCTGTCATTACACTTTCGTCAGTGCTGTCACTGTTGGAGTCACTGTTGTCACTGTGTGATGTTGGAGTCTCATCACATGGTCGTAGTAACGTACAGTGCCTTGTGGGATTTGTGGTTCAGGAACCCTTTTTCTGTTCTGTCCATCTTGTAGACATGCACAGTCGTCATTAACAACATCCGAACATCCGAAGGCACACAGAGACAGAGAATTCCAATCTCTTGTCAGCGGTCGCAAAGACAAACCCCTCTTACTTACGCCACTGGCTTTTCCAACAGCGGATGCTCTAACAACCTGCGCTGTCAATACTGCACAGTATTTTATTATGTTTATGTAATGAAATTTTCTTGTGTGTCTTTTAATGGAGCTTCCATTGTTTTTGTTTGTGACTCAGGATGCTGGTTGGAGCTCCATGGGATGGTGCACCCAGTAACAGAAAGGGGGACATCTACAAATGCAGGGTGGGAGAGGAGCTGAATTCCACCTGCTCAAAAGTGAATCTAGGTGAGGACCGTACTAATAAATCAGTGTCTATAAACACACACACACACAACTATGGTTGCCAGTTCAGAGTAATAAAAAACTGGGGCATCAGAGGGGGGGTGCTATCGGTGTTTGCTTCTCTATGCAAGACAGTGAGCGGGGTACTACCAGTGTTCACTTCCTATGCGAGACAGGTGGAGGGGGTAGTTAGGAAGGAGATTATTAAAAACTGGGACATGTGAGATAGAATACAGTTTCCGGGACTAACTATTAAAAAGCAGTCCCAGGAAAACCTGGCAACCCTACGCACAACATTGTATATGGGGAATATTTCGGACATACACCAAGTGCCTGAAGTATAGCATAACATCACAGAGCATAACATGTTTATCCTATATTCTGTGTACAGCGGACAATGCGTTTCAGAATGTGTCTCGGAATCTGAAAAACTCTCACTTGGGCATGACTCTTACCCCGGATGAACCTAAGGGATTTCTGGTAAGATTGAAGACAAATGGCGTTCATTTATTCAAAGTTTCACAACATCCTGAAAAATCTAGAAGTTGCTATAGTTATTTTATTTATTTAATTTTTTTTACTGAAGTCAAATTTTCTGAGTATTTGAAATGCTTAGTGCCTTGTGTATAAACCCTTCAAGTCTACTTACTTATCTTAGAATAAGTGGCCAAACGGATTCTATACCTTTTAAATATGTATCCAGTTGCAGATTAGGTGGCGCGGTGGTGCAGTGGCAGTGCTGTTGTCTCACAGCAAGCAGTACCTGGGTTCGACCCCCGGGTGGGGCAATCTGAGAAACTTTGGTGTGGAGTTTGCATGTTCTACCCATGTTCGATTGGGTTTCCTCTCGGTATTCTTGTTTCTGCCCACATTCCAAAGACATGCATGTTTAGTTTAATTTGGCGAAAGTGATTGAATGAATGAATTGCAGTTTATCCAATAATTGCTCTCTCTACCTGTGTATATGCATTCATAATGACATTGTTGTGGTTCAGAGGCTCCAGGGCCTCAGGTTAAAAGTTCTCCCGTTGTACTATGTGGGGTTTCTTCTACCAGAATCATGCCGGTATGTGGATGTCATGGTTGGCTGCCATGGGTGAGTCAACTCATATTACTTTAATTAGTCTGGCCCCTGATAATCACATTGTGCGATCTCGGTCTTCCGTGTCAAGTCCTGTCATTACATGTCCTGCAATGCTGTTATACAAAAGCCTCATCACATTATAGTAATAGCGTAACTGATGTGGTTCAGTGACTTCTTTTCTATTACGGCTATCTTGTAGACTTGCTCAGTGGTCATCATCTTCGTCCATGAGATCTTCAACATCAAAAGCCTGAATGCTCCTTTGTTCTGCTTTTTACATTGTCCAGGCTTTCCATCCACATGTCCATACTGTCCAGACTAAGGCTTAATCCTCAACAGGAGAAATTACTTTTTTTTAAGTCAGTAAAATACTGATTATATGCAATGGCTAGCACTTGCTTCACAGCAAGAAGGACCCGGGGTTGGTACCGGAGTGCGATGACTTAGGATTTTTCTGTGAGTAGTTTGCATGTTCTTCCGTGTTTGTGTAGGTATTCTCTGGCTACTCTGGTTGCCTCCCGCATTCCAAAAAAATGTATCTATAGTGGCCCTTTAGTGTGTGGATGTGAATGGCCAGTGAACCTGTGTGGATGAAGCGGAAGATAATGGATGAATAAATGAGTAATGCTAGAAAAAGCTGATTAAACGAGTCATCACTGACGCACCTGTCGATGCCGGGTTTTACGTCCACTCGTGATTATAGCTTCTGTGTTACTGCACTGATTTTAGCTGACCTGGGTCAAGTTACCTCCAGCTAAAGTAAACACCACACCCTCCTGGCTGAGCTAGGAAGCAGACAGGGGCAGATGTTAGCCTGGACACAGCGGAAACCTCACCTAACCCCAGACATCCAAGGAGTATTTAGAGATAATTTGCACACATAATTACACCAACACACTCTTTTTCTCTCTCTCTCTCTCTCTCTCTCTCTCTCTCCCTTTCTCTCTCTCTCTCTCTCTTTATTCGCTTTTAGTTAAGTTAAATACAGGCTTCAGTGTAGAGCGGAACATAGAAACCAATCTCAGTCCAGCAGTGGAGCTTTTCCATTCAGGGTTTGGTGGAATTGCTTGCCGGCTTCTGCCAGTGCTTGTGTGTAACCAAGAAATAGTTGTACAGTGCATGAATAATTCAGTAGGGGAAGGAGAATTCTTTGCAGAAGGAAGTGAGTAAGAGTGTGTATGTGCTGTATATGGCTTAGAGAGAGAGAGAGAGAGAATTTCTATGTGCCATACAGAGATAGAAGTCATTCTGTTTGTATTACTGAAAATTATAGGCTAGTTAGAGAATGCTGGGGTTCTGTGTTATTTGGATGACTCTTCCCGTGTGTCAGTGTATCCGTGCATTAAATGGCTTTTTCTGTGGTCGCGGCTATAACAGGATTGGAGTATGACTATAGATCTTTGTAATGACAGACTTTGCAAAAGCCATAGCACCTCTTGCTTTTTTCTTTGCCTCTATTTTTGTCCTCTTTCACCTCTGTCTCCTTTTTCAGCCTCTCTGTCTTTATATCTCATTCTTTCTCTCTTTTGTCCTGTTCAAACATGTGGCATTGACAATAAGAGGGAGTAACTGGGCAAGATGGGTTTCTATTTCCCCCATCGCTATCCTCTCCTTCCCTCTCCGACCCATGGCTACACTTCTGTTTCTTTCATCTCCGTCTTCAAACTTCTGTCTTTCTCTCTCCTTTTCCTCCTCCTCGTTGGTTTTTCAATCAAATAAATGGTGTGTGCTTTGTCTCTCTCTATTCAAAACAATTTAATTGCTTCATTTTAAGTGCGGTTTCCAAATCTGCCGAAGCCATTATTTCTAAAACCAAGATTTGTCAACAATCGCCTCCACCCCGTCACTTTACTTGGTTCCAACTTTTCCATCTGACCTCCTCCTTTATCTTTTTTCATCTGTCTATCTGTGTATCTATAGGTCGCTCCTATAATGTAGACATTACTATAGCTCCACTATCTGGAGCAACAGGCCTTTGTTTTGCCCAAGTTTGCAGCCCTGATGTTTGTGTATCTGTGTTTCAAGGCATGCGCCCCACTTTGGTCTCAGGAGTGTGGTACATCTCTATTTAGCACAGGGATCTGTGCCTCTGTCAACAACAAACTAGAGCCTATAGAGACCATCGCGCCCACAGCACAGAGTGAGAACAAGCAATTTATACTGCAATGTTACAAAATAAATCTGGACTTATAGAGATTCGGTGGTTGTAATGACCTCAGCAACTGCTCCATTAAGTCCAGAAATATCTACATGCATTGTTGGGTGTGAGATTTATTTGGTTACTGTTTTACTGGCTATTTTTTTCAGGATGCACTACCTATATGGACATAGTGATAGTTCTTGATGGCTCGAACAGTATCTACCCTTGGTCTGAAGTGCAGAGCTTCCTCAAGAACATCCTCAGCAAGTTTCACATAAGTCCAGAGCAGATGCAGGTACGTGAGAAGCATTTCAGTGAAGCATTCTGGTGGTAGCATTTCTGAGTGTTGAATTGTCTGAGCAGTGGCGGGTGGCGGTACATTTGCAAGCCAATGTACATCCGTAGCTCAAGCTAGAATTATAAACTCTTCACTAACTAGCAAATTTGTATTAATTTAATGGTGGGTTTATATCTGTCAACAGATGTCAAGAGATTGGAATGCGCAGTCATCCCATCGTAAATTAATGACAGTGTATGATGTGACATTGTAGTCCTCATACCATCCTCTTTCAGATATCATTTCCTTAGTGTTATAAGATTCTGTCTGGGTTAAGAGGTCGGGATTATTATTTCCAAAAATTGGCCTTGTTAACAAGAATGGGGATAAAGCGGGAGAAAAATTCCGGTTTTATGACTGCATGTGCATGTGGTTTTGTTAAGTACCTGCGTTATAAACATAGCAAACCCGAGCATTGGTCATGTGTTCTTGTCAGAATGCTGTGGCCGGTGATTAAGGGCAGTAGTCAGCATGTGTGTGTGTGTGTGTAGGGGTTGAAGAAGACAATGTGAGTGCAAACAGGGGAAAAAGGAACTGCTTCTACTTTGTGGGGATTTTCTTATCCTGACACATGTATGAATTATTAAGGCATTTATTTTTATATAGTTGAGCGAATATAGGCTGCGCAGTGACCTGTACACCGTACTGTACTTCCTGGTGTCTCGCATACACACTTTTATTTCATTCAGTTTAAATAAAATGTTTGTGTGTGTGTCTGTATTTCTTTTTTTTTTTTTTTCTCAGGTGGGCATTCTGCAGTATGGAGAGATCGCAGTTCACGAATGGTCCCTTAAGGACTATCAGACGACAGAGGAAGTGGTGGAAGCTGCCAAAAACATCAGTCGACAGGAAGGCAGAGAGACTCGCACCGCATACGCAATACAGATGGGCTGGTATGCCTGCCAATCATTCTCCTCTATCAGCATCAGCATCTTACGCTCTTTATTTTCTTTCATGTCTCTTTCATTTGTTTATGTTTTGCTTTTGGAACCGGAGCACTCAATAGTACCTTGGTCACTGAGTCGCTTCCTCTGAAGTAGACATTCCAAGAGCTGTAATGCTAAAGCTAATCTAGACATATATACAGCACAGCCATGCACCAACTTCAGTGGCATCATGGATAGCTCAGTTGGTAAAAAAAAAAAAAGCCAGGAGTGTTAGTAGCAGGTTTAACTCCCAGGGTCTGGGGAGATGCTCGGGTCATCTTATCCCTATCCTGCAGTGCACCTCAGTGAAAAACCATGGCGAAATAATGACGGCGCATGACATTCATGACAACAGGTATAGCGCTGGGGACTACAGCACGGGTCTACTGATCTCAGGATGCTGTGCGGCAAGACGTGAGCATCAATCGTGGAGCATTTTTCTTTCACCTATTGCATAAGATCTCACATTTGTTTCTTATCAGTCGAGTCATTTGGGAGCATATAACGTTGCTCTTTGTGTCTGTTTCTGGTCTCCCATGCAATGCCAAGTCAGTCTATGTTTGTTATACTTGTGCTGTGATTTAATTGCCACACGTGTTTATTTTCCAAAGTGTGGTTTTGGTAAGTTTATGCTTTATTCACTTTTTTTGCACACTGCAAAAGCTCTGCACTTTTCTTCCACTAACCCGGCGTGAACGCATGGTGCTGATGTCTTGCCACATTGCATCCTGGTATCAGTATCTCTAGTTATTAATTAATAGTTGTTCTTTATCGGTGTGTAATTTTTTCCCATACATCCATTTATTTACACAATGCGAGATTTTATTCCACCTTCATCTGGGTTAAGCAGCATCGAGCTATAACTGTGCAGCTTCCACCCTAGTACAGCTAGCGATTTTTATAAAACCACTATATTTTTGGTCTAACATAGACATGTCGGTTAACTGCAGACTCAACGTCAGCCATGCTCATTCTATCAGGCTATATAAGGCATTAAATATAGCCCTGGCTTTTGTGTAATGCACACAATTTGGGCAAACCTTCAGTCCAGTTCTAGCATTGTGAATAATAGCAATGCTGTGGTTTTCTACATAATTTTTTTTTTTTCCAAATCCAGAGCCAGTGTAATCGCTGCTATTACCATCCACTGCGTTATCTAGGCTTTTCTTAGCCGTGCTTGAAGGGAGTAGCCAGGCTTTCTATTCGATAATACTATATAGTGATGGCACAGTGGGTAGCGATCCCTGAGTGGGACAACTCGAGACATTTCTGTGTAGTTTGCATGTTTGCTTGGGTGTTCTCCGAGAGATCCGTTTTTTTCCTGCATTCTAAAGACATGCATGGAAGGTTAATTGGTGTCTAAAGTGGCCCTTTGTGTGTGACTGTGTGTGGCCGTGCCCTACGATAGACCAGCTACCCTGTGTGGATTAAGCTGAAGACAATGAAATAATGAGCTTATTATGTGTTATAATATATCAAATGACGTAATCATTTTGTGATGGTTGGCACAGGTGTGCTCCGTAGGACAGGGATAAATGGACGGAGCATCCCAGTCTCTTGTCAGTTACTGCAGCCTGTTTTTCCTGTTGTTGGTTAGCACAGATATCTAATCAGCCAATCACATGGTCGCAGCTCCATGCATTTAAACATGTCCAGGTGGTCAAGACAGCATGCTGAAGTGAAAACCGAGCATCAGAATGGTGAAGAAAGGTGATTTAAGTAACTTTGAACGTGGCATGGTTGTTGGTGCCATACGTGCTGGTCTGAGATAATAGAATGGCAACAGTAACTTAAATAACCACTCGTTGCCAATAAGAAATGTAGAATATCATCTCTACCTCGCCGAACACGAGGAGAACATGCAAATTCCACACAGAAATTTCCCAAATCGCCGCACTCGGGATCAAACCTGGGTCGTTCTTGCTGTGTGGTCACAGCTCTACCCACTGAACCACCGTGCCGCCCAGGTACAAGTATTATGAGTGGGAAAGAGTGCAATAATACAACCCAGTTTAGAATAAAAGCTCTTATGAGTATATAATGGTGGTCTTTTTCTTTCTCTGTTGATGAAGAGTTAGCATTAGATAAAGTATACTTAGATAAAGTAGAACCTCAGGTTATAATAACAATATGAATGCTTGCTGTTGCTGAATGAGGATAAGAGGATGCTAGCTCAGCATACATGCAGATGTGGTTAATGTACTGCCTACTTAGCTTTCATTTCTGCAGCTGTGCAAACACACACACACACCTTTGCAAGAACACATACACACATACTGTATATGTTTAACCACACTTCAGGTGTAGATCCATTCTGTATTAAATGGCCAACACACTAATTCATTCAAACCTAATGTAAAGTGAAACCACATTTCACCAGATGGAGCACTCTTTCATGTTCTTTATCGGCTACTGCCTTATTCTCATCCGCTTCTTCACTTATGCAGTGTTATGCAGTTTTATATATATATATATATATTTCATGATCTGACAGAAATAGCACACTTTTTTTCCGTACTGCTCATAAATCGTAAGGGTTACAGCAACGCTTCCGGGGTCGCATAATTCGCACTTGGCTGGAACACAATTTTCCTTCATTCCGTTTCCAGCAGCCATTGTGCTTGTTAGTTGTTGTTGTTGTTGTTAGGAGCGGTCATAGGCTTGTGGTTATGGAACCGGCCATGGTCCTCGGCTCGATTCCCGGTACCACAAAGTGCCCGAAGTCCCTAATCTCCGGTTGCTCTACAGGCGTTGTGGCTCACCTCACTAATGTGTGTATATACTATATTTACAAAAGTATTTGCCCACCTGCCTTGACTTACACATGAGCTAATCTATAGGGTTCAATATGACGTCGGTCCACCCTTTGCAGCTAGAACAGCTTTAACTCTTCTGGGAAGGCTGTCCACAAAGTGTGTTTATGAGAATTTTTGACTAGAAGCGCATTTGTGCGGTCACACACTGATGTTGGACGAAAAGGCCTGGCTCTCAGTCTCCGCTCTAATTCATCCCATTCAAAAATGTTTTATTGGGTTAAGGTCTGGACTCTCTGCAGGTCAGTCAAGTTCATCCACACCAGACCAGACTCTGGTCCTCTGCATTTAACCCATCCGTGCATTGAAACACACAGATGACAGATAAAGTGAGCACACGTGCCCGGAGCAGTGAGCAGCCAGCACAGCACCCAGGGTGCCGGGCTCAAAGGCACTTCAGCCATGATTTGTCGGTATTTGGAATTAATCCAGGGATCTTCCGGTTGCAAGGCTGGTTCCTTAACCACAAGTCTACGACTGCCCCTTGGATGGGTGAGCAAATATTTTTGGAAATATAGTGTATTATACAAAGAACGAAAATAGTTAAAGATAGAAACAAAAGTAAGAGATAAGGGTAATTAAGGTTCAAGTACTATTTATTTATTGTCTTCTCTCTAAATCAGCATTAATTGTCCCGCACCTGCTTCCTAATCTCCTCAACCCCCGAACGTCATATCATAAATGTGGGATATTCTCAATTTAAAAGTGTCTCCACTGATTTAACAATTTAACCACTTTTCTTTTCTCTTCCATGCATGTCCTTCCACATCACTTACTACACTGTCTGCAGTGCCTCAGAAGTTTAAATGGACTACGCAGATGCTGCCTGTTTCTAACAACCACATCAGACGCGTCTTTTCCCCTGATCTCATGTCACAGGCTTATTACTTCCATGCCATGTATGTGATATGAGCTTGTCTTGCTAAACCCTCCTGTGGAATTAGTGTAAGGTCTTAATAATGGTCCGTAACATGAAGTTCCTAATATTAATCCCATTATTAACTAGTTTAACATTTTTAATCCCACCTTATTCAGTTAATTGTATTTTGTTATACTGTTATGTTTAGTCCCCATCATGTGATCCCTTTCTCCACGTGGTTCATCTCTCTCTCTCTCTCTCTCTCTCTCTCTCTCTCTGTATGTAATTAGATGGTAGGTTACTGGGTGTTTTCAAACTTGGCGTCTCTTGCGGAGAGCCGCTATGATAGATATATATATATATAGCCAAGATCTGGACAGTCTCCTGAAAAATCCCTGAGCTGACTAACACTGAGGTTGCCACACACTTTCTGCTTTAAGACACTGGTCAAGGTCACACAAACAGGACGGAATGTGTGTGTGTGTGTATATATTTTTTTTTTATGGAGACTAGAAATAATCAGCAAAAGAGACATGCAAGTTTACAAAGAGAGTCAGGTTACCACTGGGGAACACTCACGAGCCAACATTTTTTTGGTTTTGTTGCTTTTAAATTTAACCAAGAGAAAGTAAACTGAAATTGACACTTTTCTATTTTTAAATATACAAAAGAAAGAGCAAAGAATGTGGCTGGTAGAAAATAATATCTACATTTGGCTTAACCGAAGAGATTGTAAGTGAGAGGCCCCCTTACTGATCATTTGGATGCAAATTGCCAGAATTATGCCCGGGCATGCCAGTCCGCATAAAAGGTCATCTTTTTTGTTCAAATCTATAATGCACCTCAATTAGGATACATTTTCAATATGTAATTTTATATGATTCGGTTTGGTCGTGCACGGGTTCGAGCCTGCCAAATTACTTGTTTGTAGCTTGGAAATGACAGACTCATCGCCTCACAATAGTTGGCTGAACGTATAAGTCAGTACTCATTAGTGCTCTTCGGGATAAATAGACCGACTGTCCCAAACTCTAGTCAGCCCTGCAGTCGACTAAAAAATTGTTCTAGGCTGAACCCGGCATACACCTCATCATGGAAAATGATGGATTTAAGAACCATGCTGCAGCCCACAATTCTGAGCCCTATGAGTGGGGTTGTGATCTCTCTTTGTCTTTAACTTTCTCTTCTACCTTACTGTCAAGGGTGACCCTGCTAGGAGCATAGTGTCAGATGGTATCGCTCTCAGACTCATAGGAACACACAAGCTTTTCCACCCCGGCAGGGTAGCGATCCCAGGAGAAGAAAGTAGCCTCTTTGAAAGTCGATGGAGATTAATTTTTTTTAACATATACAAGTCGACGGTGCAATTATCTAAGTAATGTGGTTTTTAAGCTCGAAAATAATGATTTACTGTATTTGTTAATGCATTCTCTTACTGTACAGCACAGAGGCATTCAGTGTAGAACGAGGAGCGAGAGAAGGAGCCACTAAGGTGATGATTGTGGTGACCGATGGAGAATCACATGATGGTGATGAGCTTGCTGATGCACTGGACGAGTGTGAGAAGCGCAACATCACCAGATACGCTATTGCTGTGAGT
>JAOUQV010000040.1:17598517-17615164 GCA_028565295.1 Aspidoras spilotus
GGGGGGGGGGGGGGGGGGGGGTGTTGTATATGAGCAAGAGGGGCAGGGTGGGAGAGTGTAGCAGGCCCCGTTCATCTCCTTTTTTTTTCCAAAATCTAAAAGATGGATGCATAGGTAATAATAATGACCTGTCTTTATTGTCTCGACTCGTCGATTTCGGTAGGATGCGTTGCGATGAATTTACCGACGGTTATAATCCGCGCTTGCAGATGTTTGTTTGCGCATCATGTAGTGATGACATATAGCAAGCTAAGCGGAGTATGTGCGCTATTAGCCAGATGTTCTGCATGCTAACGACATGTTACGTGCGGGGACAGTTTTTTTTTTTTTTTTTTTTTTGCGAGGTTTGTGCACGCGCAATTTATAACGTTAAACGACAACTCGTGCATGCGAACGTCAGTTGTGCGGATAGCTGCGGGGTTTTCTTTTGCTCGCCGATGGTTTGCGTGTCCAAACGGACATTTTCCTTTTGTGTGACATGCAGAGAGGTAGAGACATCACATGTCGTAATTACTGGAAATTCACCTCTGCGAGTGATTGAGTCGCGCGGCTGCTCAGCATCGTTTTTTTCTGCACAAATCGAGCAGCACGAGACGCGTAAAGAAAGATTAATGTGCAAAAAATTAAGAACAGGTGCCACTTTTAGAAAAGGCTATGATTTTCTTTTCTTATTGCATCGCTCGAACCTTCGCAAAACCCAGACTGCGATGTGCTCGGTGCATTAAAATAACCCAGTCCCAAATTGTATATGATATATGAAAAGCATGCAGGTTCACTATCTTCACACAGGGCATTATATATTATATATATTATTATTACTATTCATTCATTATCTTCCGCTTAATCCACACGGGCCAGCCAGTGCCCACCTGGCAACTCTGGGTGCAAAAGGCAGGAACAATCCATCGTAGTGCGCACACACACAATAAATTGTGGCAATTTAGAGACACCACTTAAACTAGCATGCATGTCTTTGGAATGCGGGAGGAAACTGGAGCACCCAGAGAAAACCGTTTTGATCACCTGGAGTTTTTCCAGTCAGGGATCGAACCTGGGTCCTTCTTGCTGTGCCGCGAGAGCACTGGCCTCTGCGCCACATTGTCGCCGCTTATTATTATTACTAATAATTAAAGACTAAGTAGATGTCATTAGAACACGGCGAGAACAAGCAAACTCTGCGGGAATTTTCCCAAGTCGTTCCAGTCAGGGATCGAACCCGGGTCCTTGCTGTCAGGTGACAGCTGTACCCACTGTGCCACCGTACCACCCCTTATTATTAATTATCATTATTGTTAATAATTAAAGACTTATTAGATGCAATGGGCTACAACTTCATAGCTCATAATCTTGATAATTATGTCATTCTAGCTTCACTGAATTAGGAACACCTGGCTATTCCACCTTTTTTTTAAATTAATTACAGCACAAATACGTAAGGAACAAACACACACACACATCATAGGAAAGTTGATCCATGTCTGATGCAGCAGCTCCGCTTGTCCGCCTCGTTATGTCCGCCAACCACACATAGCCGGCCATTGCGTGACCTTAAACTGGATGTTTGTTGGGACACACAGGACGCTATTGAAGCTGTTGCTGAAACACTGAGAGGGACAAGTTTCCAGTGAATCGACCTATTTCTGTGCAATATCTCAATTTGCTCAGTAGCTGGTAAATAGCACCTGTTATGGTGTAGCGGACATATCACCACCTTATATGGGGGTCGACTGTGACATTAACACCAACAGGGGTACTTTATCCTGCATGGTGTTCCTATTCCAGTGAATGTTCAGTGTATTACATTAATGATAATGATATTTCTTGATTACGTATGGGGAAAAATGATGCACATGTGACAATCAGTATACGGTTCACAGATGCTCAGGTTCGACAAATCCACAGCCACTGTTTGTTCTTGTGTTGTCAGATGCAGTGTCTGAGTGATTTACATCACCTCCTTCTACCTCCAGTATTGTGTTGATCAACCCTTGTGCATTAGTTACATGTTTATTAACCCGCACAGAGCAACAGGAGCCACAGGAGTGGCCCGTGATAACAGTTGACCTCTCACATTCACACGTACATTCACCCTGTTTCTGTTTGACAGTGAGAAGAGGAGCGATGCGGCGAATTTCCTGCGCGTCTGACAGCGATTTCCTCAGGCGTGGAAAAAGATGCCAAGCATATTTGCTGGAACATGGAACAAGGAAATTGTATACCGCTTTCGGCTCGGATGGATTAAGGATTAGCAGACTTTGACTGTAATGAACTAACGCATGGCACTTGGAGAAATCCGTCCATATCTTGGATGGTCATGAACTCAAGTATGTAACCAGGAAAAGTCTTAACTAGTTTCATTACAAAAAGCATCAGTAAGCACTTGTGAAAGAAATGTGAAAATAAACGTGTCACCATATGTGATTTAGTCTTCTCACTTACATTATAAGACCAAATCAGATCCGTTGACGTTACTGTTAATGGACTGACCAATGTGCAATTCCAGGAAAGCATTACTGAGAAGGATACTGATGAAAGAAAAGAACCGAAAAAAGAAAGACAACCTCTTTAACAGCAGACAATGACTCGAGTAACCACCAAAGCACTAAACCACAGAACTGTTTAAAGACTCAAAAATCAAATCCAGCCTTTGAATTGTGTGTTGCAGAACTTCGGAATATCACTATCCGTACGGAAAATCCCTTCTACACTGCAGCATCTGCTTGGCACAACTGGCTATAAAGTGGGAACAGTTGGTGATTGTCAGCTAACTGCAGATCAGTTCAAAGCAGGCCATACACAAGGGTGAGTTGAAACAGGTTAGAGAAAAACAACAGTGATTGTCATTGTAACACCTCATCTGGCAATTGTAGTGTGATTGTTGTTGCTGCTCATTGCACACCAATGTTTAAGTAACTGGGAAATGTTCCAGTTTGGAAAATACAATGTGGACATCATAGAGATGCTGAGTGGACACCAAGCCCATCAGTTCAAAAGTATTGGATTAGAGCGACAGTTACAACACCAGCAGCAAGTGCAGCTTCACCAACACCAGTTGCAACAGCAGCAGCAGCAAGTAGATACCTCTGGGGCTATTTTGTCTGGACTTGGCTTAGGCCCATTGCAAGGCCCTAGAAGCAGTGCCTTTTCTGATTCGGCATCGGTTTTTGCAAAAATGAGCGTGCCTCCTCCTCCTCTACAGCAGCAGTCACTGTCTTCATCTTCACAAAGTTCAAGAAAGTCAAGCAAAATGGCTGGCAGCAGTAGCAGTGGAGGGAGTCATGTCAGTGGGTATCCTCAGTTTTTGCGCTCATTTCATCCAGCTGAAGCAGCCCTTGCACAAGAACAGTTGCATCCAGGAGTTGGGCGATTTGACCATTTTCCTGGCGGTAGTGGAAGTGGAGGAAGTGCAGGAGGAATCGGAGGACTAGTATCATCTGTTCCACCTCCACCTCCCCCATTACATCCTGGCCTGTCGGTTCCCCAAGTATCGCCTGGACCATCCTCCTCTTCCCCATCTCCCTCAAGTTCTAGCTCCAACAATCCTTCCAGTACAAGTGCAGTAATTGGTCACCAGTTGACAGGAGCTCAGTCTGATGCACGGAGCTTGCATCAACAGTTTAGCTGCATGCTAGCTGCTAATCAGTACTTTCTTTCCGGAGTACCAGCAAATTCCAGCCTAGAGCAATTTCTGGTACAACAAGGAACCCACAACCATCTAGGTCTGGAATCAAGTTCAGGTCTTGCTCCGCCCCCTGCTCTCCACTCCTCACACACACATAGTCACTCGGCCACCTTGCCCCAGCCACAGCAGCCTCCACCACAACAACAACAGTTGCACACTCACACTCTGTCACACCCCCATCCACATCACCCTCTTCATTCCTCATCTCAACCTTCCTCATTAGGCAGTTTTGACTTTCAAGGGATCCCTGTCCTCTCCTCAAACCAGTTAGCATCTCTGATGCAACAGGAATCTGGTTTACCACTTCCACTACCCTTACATTTGTCCCTCTCCAAGGATGAAGGGAAAGTAGACAGTACAATAGGCGGAAGTGGAGGAGGCAGGAGAAAGAAAGCAATGGCTGGTTACTTGCCTCAGCGGAAGACTGATGGCAGCAGTAACACTAGCAGCAGCAATAGCCATGGCTCTGCGAATCATAATGCCAGCAGTAGTAGCACTTCAGGTGGTCTTAGCCAAGATGCCGCAGCTAGCCTTGGTGGAGGTGGTCGTGTTGGTATGTCAGGACTTAGTAGAGATCATCCGTCCCATCTTACCACCCCATCGTCCTCTTCAATTGTGTCATCATCATCATCATCTTCCTCTGCTCCCACTTCTACATCTGCATCAGTTCTAGTGACAAACAGTATGAAACCTGACAATCATAGCGCCATGCACCCTCGTTCATCTCAGCACGAACCCGAGCAACTTTATAGTTGTGGAGAGTGTGGAAAAACGTTCACTCACTTATCCAGTTTGCGCAGGCACTTACGCAGTCACGAGTTGACCACTGCAGGCACAGCGGGCACGAGAAGTAACGTTGTAAATCCTGTGTTGCATCCTGCTGATCCCAGTATTCCTCACTCAACCCAGGAGAGCTCAGCATCATCCTTATGCCAAAGCCCTGACAAGACCTTCCATTGTTCAGATTGTGGAAAAGGATTTAAAAAAAAGGGACACCTGCTCCAGCATGGTGTTATCCACTCTGGTTCGCGACCTTTTGGCTGCAGCACTTGTAGTCGAGCTTTTAATCGGCGTGAGTCCCTCACCCGCCATGAAAAAATACACGAAGAGAAGCCTTTTCGTTGTCCAGCTTGTGGCCGCTGTTTCCGTGAGAGTACCTCTTTGTTGAACCATGCAGCCTCAGGCACTTGTGGCAAATCAGGCAGAGGACCGAGACCGAAGAGTGATAGTAGCAGCTCTGTAGTTGGTGGCAAGAACAGTAAGACAGGGACTTCCAGTGAAGGAATGGTAACTAGTGCAGTGGGTGAGTCACATATTTATCTTACAGGATAGTATGTGTGTGCGCCAAAGAAAGTTGTTCTGTATGATGTGCTAAGGGGATATTTGTATATGCAGCATTCATACTGTTTGATTTGTTATGCAGGGTCTTACCGGAGTGATGGTTATTCTAACTTCAAAGACCAGCGCTCTCAAGGCAACCTTTATTCTGCCACGTCCTCATTTGGTGGAGGCATAGCAGGGCCAGCACTAAGAAAAGCACCTCTAGCTCCTACTCTGCACCCACATCCGCAAAACCAAAACCAGCAGCTTCATCACCAGCAGCAGCATTTACCCCTTTCTGCTCTGCTGGAAGATTCTGAAGATGATGTTACAAGCTCTGTCAATAGTGCTATTTCTGCTATCACTGCCGCAGCAGCAAATTGCATGACTGGTGACCTTAACAATAGTGTTCGGGTAGACGATAGAAGAGATATAATTGGGGGACTACTTGGAGGTCTTGGATTAGGTGGTCCGACTTCAACAACAGGAATGGATAAATCGTTTAGAGGGGGTGAAAACCAGCATAGCCTGGCACTTCACCAACAACAGTCAATCCCACAGACACCGGGTGGGAAGCCGAAAAGGCCTCGGAAGCCTCGTAAAAAGAAGGAGCCCGGAGCACCAGGTGCAGAGCCTCCCAAAAGACGTCAGTCCTCCCAGAGAACAGCAGGGGGTCTGGGGGATGTTAGACCGTATTTGTGCAGCATCTGTGGTCGAGGATTTGCACGGCGAGAAACTCTCCGACGGCATGACCGAATTCATACTGGGGAAAAGCCCCATCACTGTACAGTGTGCGGCAAATACTTTAGAGAGGCCTTTCACCTTAGTAAGCATCATACAGTGCATTCAGGGGAGAAAAACTATAAATGTCTCCTTTGTGGAAAAGATTTTGGATATGCTCAGAGCCTTAAGAGACACGGAAAGCTTCACCAGAAAGGAGAAATTGAAGAGGTTCCTACAACACCTGGAGCAGAAAACATGAATAATTACCCAACTCCGGGTGGAAGCATGATCCAAGGTGGTCAAAGTAACTCTTCATTCTATCCGTACACACAAGATGTTAAACCCCATGGGTCAAACCCCCAACCTCCTCCCAGACTTTACACATGTGCTATATGTTGGAAGTCTTTCCGTCATCACTTCCATCTTACTGCACATCATCAAACAGTGCACGAGGGTGGAAGTGACA
Organism: Aspidoras spilotus; assembly: GCA_028565295.1. Taxonomy (NCBI): domain Eukaryota; kingdom Metazoa; phylum Chordata; class Actinopteri; order Siluriformes; family Callichthyidae; genus Aspidoras; species Aspidoras spilotus. The sequence continues at coordinate 17,604,709 of JAOUQV010000040.1, forward strand.
AGCTTTTCTCATGTGAGGTATGTGGCAAGGCCTTTGCTTATTCTAACAGCCTTTCAAGACACAGGCTGTCTCAGCATGGCCTAACCCGTACGGGACAGGGAACACCTCAAGGGAGCACTGGAGTCACTGGAGAAGACAGTGGTGTTGGTGGCACAGTATCTGAGAGTGAAGCAGCCACAAATGCTTTGCTCCAGCTTGCACCCACCGGCGGAAACCAAGGAGAAGAGGATTCTCACAGTGGGGTGCTTCACAGTCACCAGCACGCTCCACCACAGCCACAAGCCGGGTACTCACCTCTTTTCTATGATGCCAGTACATCTCTTCCTTCCTCTTCTAATGCCACTCCATACTCCCAGCCTCTGCCTTCAAGTTCCCTACAGTCCCATCAGCACACAGGAGTAAAAGGCGAGCCTATGTATCAAGCAGGCCAAAGACACATGCTCAACCCAAACTTACCTGCCCACCCTCTTCTCCTGCCTCCAGTTGAACATCAGCACCATGCTCACACCCAGCAGCATCCAGCTAATGTCCAGCCACACCACCACCACAGCTTTCACAGCGATGAAGAACTAAGACGTCGCAAGAAAAAAAAAAAAAGACCGAACGGGAGAGAGAAGATAGGCTACGAATGGGGTCGGACCACAAAAATGGACGGGGTGCAGATGGATCCTTTAGCTGGGGAAAGGAAAAGAAATGAGATGAGAAAGCTTCAGAAAAGTATGAGAAAAACGTTTCGTAGGAGGCAGCGCAAATTTAGGAAAAAAATGGCGATGCTTTTGAGAATCAGAAGAGGTAATGGAGGAAGCAGAGTAGTATATGAACTGAGCCCTTCAGGAGGACTGGAACTGTATAGACTTCTTTCTTTTCAAGTTCCTATCAAACGATTCCCGTGTCCCTTCTGTTTCCTCACAACATTTTCACGACGAGCAGCACTTACAGTTCACATCGCAGCTAGACATTGCCCAAGAGTCAGTTACCCTTCTGGACGATTAAGATGTCCGGTTTGTGGAAAACAGTCTCGCAAATTACTTTCAGCCCTTATTCATAGAAGCTCTCACTTATCTAATCGAGCATTTTCCTGCAAACGTTGCCCTAGTCGTTTCTGGAACGCAGCACTGCTCACAAGACACAAAAGAACTTGCCGGGGAAAACTGTCCGAACTGACGCGAAGGAGTTCCCTTTGTTTAAAACTGACAACAGGGAAGATCTTTAAAAGGGGGGACAGTAAAGGGAATATTTCAACCCTGCAAATACAGTACAGTCGCTGAGTGGGCTTCAATAATCATAATGACTTGGATATGTAGTAGCCGGAAGGACACTGGCTATTGCACGACTGAAAAGTGAGACTAAGGCTTGGTATCAGACTCTCAGAAGGTTGGCTCATTGCTCTTAGGTTATTCTTTTCTACTTAAGCATCACGGGTTCCTCGTGCAAACCGAACCTTTTACAAAGATACCAACATTAACGCCGACGCAAGTCTCCACAAGGGTCTCATGGAATTGTATGTGTTTGAACCCTGTCTTGGATTTTTTTTTATACCTAAATTTTACTAATACAGTATTACCTTTAAAGGTAATACTTACTGTAAGTCAAGCAGATGATCTGTAGAAATAATCCCGTCACTGGTATGTATAATGTGTAGTTCACTTAGAGCAAGTGTTGGGGTGTGATCTTTATCTTTGTAACAAATGCTTTACTAGCATTAAAAAATAAAAAATAAAATAAAGACGGTATTAGGAAGGTCACTGTTTTGGGTTCGAATCTGTGCATCTTGAGCACTGGTATTAATGTCTCGGTTATTAAATGTAATTGGAATAGTTTGGAAATAAAATAGAAAATATAAGCACTTATCCCACGCTAGTGGAAACTAGCCTGAAGGAGAAACGATCAGCACTTCAACTGGAAAAGGCTAGCTTGAATAATCGTAAACAGCATACAGCGTCCCCTGTTCAAAACCAAACCTAACCTGAGAATTAGACATTGGCAGGGTTAGAGAGACGATCGAAGGGGTTGAGTAGGGTTATAAGTCGTGTATGAGTAGCTCTTGAGGAACAGGTTTGAAAGTGTAGTAATAACAAGGTGATAACAATAGAACTCCATATCGGATTTGTAGTAGAATAACGCAACAAAGCCTTGTCAATTTGAACGGTCGACTATTGCCACGGTGAATCTTTTATACCTATATAGAGTCTACGGTAGAATTAGGAAGGAAGACGTGTACTGTAATGTAAAATGTGTCAATATTTTATTATTGTTATGAGATTTTTTTTTTTTTTTTAAACAAAGGTGAAATGTTTCAATCATCGGTACCCTGCAGGTAGTTTGGAATGATAGCGGAGGTTTTCCTTTTCACATCTTGCTGTATTATTGTGTTGGGCATAGTCTGCCCACTTGCCACATATGAAAGCATCCCGTATACGTTCCTTTTAATTTCGTAATGTACGTAGTGAGACCATACTACCCATAGCTCCTGTTTGTTTTTGTTTTGTTTTGTTTTTTTTTTTGCCAGTAATAAGTAAAGGTATGTTTCTATCACTTTATTTACCCATAATAAGCTGGTTGTTGATGATACCCAAGCATTTAATAAAAACGTCAAAGCTTTTATTGTTCAGTCATTTGATTTTATTAGTTCAGACAAAAACACGACTCTCTTTTCCCGTATTCCCCTGTATACTTACATCCGTACATCGGTACGCTTTGTCTCCATTGCAATTTTTGTGGGAAACTGTTGGCTATTTTCATAAAGTACAAATGCGACCTGAAGGTGTCTCCCGTTGACGGCCATTTTAAAAGCGTTGTATTGCGAGAATTGAAAGAATCTCATCTTATGAGATCATACTTCCGGGAAGGTGCCGGATCTCCAGAATTTTGCTATATTATTATATTGAGAAATAGCTCCATTTTCTTCCTCAGTCAGCACCGGACATTTTCCAGTTGGGGACGAGAGACGCCTAATTGTCACAAATAGTGTTTATGTTACACTTTGGCGACATGCAGCTTTGTTTAAAAATATAAAAAAAAACCAAGAGAGCGTAAAAATTTTGAGGTTTTATCAGGTTTTTATTCCCGTTACCAATGTTTATATCAATATTGAGCTTTTGAGTATAATAGAAACATGTCTTGTGATTGTTCAGGTTCTTATTAGACCCCAGGTTCTTCCTGTTCTTCTTATATCTGTGTCTCAGAAACGTGTATTAGGTTAATCGCCATTTCTATAGCACCCTTGGTATGTGGTCTATGATGGAGTGGCACTCGGGTACGCTTATTCCTAACTTTAACCCTGTGCTGCTGGGTAGGCATTGGCTTTCCCACAACCCGGACCAGGATTAAGCAGATATAAAAGTGAAGGCATGACAGTTTACGATGTCTCCCAGGTCTGTTAATTAGCTACCAGAGATTAAGAGTATACCCTGCAATCTTGAGATTTATCGTACCACAGTATATAGCCATTATAGTTATATATTATGTAGTTACAAGGTTCCATTCATTCATTTATTCATTCATTCATAATCTATACCAGCTTACTCTTATTTAGGGTTGTATGGAAGACGGCGCCTAGTCTGCAGCACAGGGCGCAAAGCAGGCAGAAGTGAAAACATGGCATTCACACATTTATACAATTTACAGACACCAATTAGCTTGCGGCACACATAAAGGGCCCAGAACCTGTTTTCATGGGAGGTTTCAATGGTATATTAACACTGTGCCGCCCAATAAGGATCCATTTCTGCTTAATTCTTAACCCAGATAATATTCTGCTGATGTCACAGTAGTTTTACATGTCAGTGACTTAATGCTGTAACTGTACTAACCTGGGTGAATCATGCTAGAACGCACACTGTTCCAGGAGTAACCTGGGTTTGATTCCCCGGGCCTGAAACAGCTGAGAAGGAGGATCAGTCAGTTTATTCCTATCCTACAGAGCACATTTTAAAGCAATGATTGTATATGGCACGACACGAATACCTGGTGGTGCAGTGGATAGTGCCGTGGCCTCACAGCTAGAAGATTCTGGGTTCGAGCCCCGGGTGGGCAACTCTGGAAATTTTTTTTTTGAGTTTGCATGTTCTCCCCATGTTCACATGGGTTCACATTGCCCGTTAGTGTGTGAATGTGTTTGTGATTGTGTTTGTATGTGCGCCCTATGATGGATTGGTGCCTGTTCTAAGGTTGAGCCTGCCCTCGCGCAAAGAGTTTCCGGATGGGCACCGTGACCCTAAAACTAGGATTAAGTAGGTATAGAAAATGAATGAATGAATGAATACCTGGCAACACAGAGGTTGATATTGCTATATGAAGCTGCACATCCTTACTTTAACCACAGGATGGCAGAATTTTTATATTATATTCCCCACAACTTTAATAAACCTTGTATTTCTTTGCTTTATCAAAGGAAATTCCGTCTGTATGAAAGTTATTTATTATTATTATAAATTATTATTATGTCAGTAGCATGGAAGTGCTTTATTTAGCCAGTGTTAGCCGGATTGCTATCATCTGAACTACTGAGGAGTAAGAATGTTCCATTATCTTTAATATAAAATTAATAATAATAAAAACACGTGTTAAAATCTGTCGATATAACGATGTGACGCACACACACGAACCAATTTGTGGTCTAAAGTGTGTAGTCTCACGCGGCTGTGTCTGGCGAGATTACAGGAGGCGGAGTTGAGTACATAGCGTCAGCCAATCAGCGGATTTAGTGGGCGGAAACCTTCAACGTTTGGGCCAATACGAGAGAGTAAAACAACACTGCCAGAGGCTTCTCCGCGTGCTGTGTACACGTGCTCTGGATACGCGCTCGTGCTTCTCTAGTGTTTGTGCTTGGGAATATTCAGTACACATCACTATACACACCATCTACTTTTATTATAATTTTACTTTATCTTAACGATCTATCTGCTTCTACTCTTATGAATACATACTTTCACCGGCCACTTTATTAGGTACACTTTGCTAGTAAAATGTTGGATCTCTTTTGACTTCAGAACTGGCTTAAGTCTTCATGGCATACTTCCAAAAGAGATGGCATTCTGCTTTCCTTGGTTGTAACAAGTGGTTAATTGAGTTAATGTTGCTTTTCTATCGTCTCGAACCAGTCTACCCATTCCCTGACCTTTCACGTCAACAAAGCATTTGCGTCCACACACCTGCGGTTCTCTGGCGATTTTCTCTTTTTTTGACCATTCTCTGTAAATCCTAGTAGATTTCAGCCATTTCTGAAATACTCAGACCAGCCAGGTTGGCACCAACAACTATTCTATGTTCAAAGTCTCTTAAATTACCCGTCTGCCGCGTTCTGATGCTCGGTTTGCACTACCAGCAAGTTCTCTTGACCACCTCTACATATCTAAAAACCATTGAGTTGTGGCCATGTGATTGGCTGACTAGATATTTGTGTTAGCAAGAACATCTGTACCTAATGAGGTGGCCGGTGTCTGTACATATATATTTAACAAAATAAGTGTATACATTAGTACATGGACGTGTATGACTACAGTATGTGTGTGTATATATAATTAATATATCCTTATTGTTTTTCCCAACTCTATATATTTTAAATCTTTTATTTTATCTCTGTTCATTGTACAATAATGTTCTTCTTACAGTCATGTTGGCAAAGCTACTTTAAATCTTAAAAATAATAATATTCATTAGAAATAATTATAATAATTATACTTTTATTGATCCTTTAAGGAAATCCTCTTCTACATTTAACCCATGCCTATTAAGGTGTAAAGGGAGCAGTATATAGTCAGGTGCCTTGGTAGACGGAACTTCAGCCGTGATCATTTTGTTGCAGATTGGGGATAAAATCCGTGGAATTTTGGTCTCAAACCTTCATCTCTTACAATTAGCCCATGGAGGCCCCAGTCTTGAATCTCTCTCTCTCTCTCTCTCTCTTTATCTCTGTCTGTCAGTATTAGGATGTATAAATTTCCCTATACTAATAATACTACTACTATTCCTAGTAATAATTTCTTGCAACACTTTATCAATACTGTAACTGTACCGTAATTTCAATAAAGTTCTTTGAAATTGGGAGAAAGAGAGAGAGAAAGGGGCGGATGCCAAACATGTTTTCAATTGAGCCTAGTGTAAAATCAAATTACATCCATGTGTATAAAGGCTATAGGTTATTGATTGGAACATTGGCAGTTCAGGCATCACAGGCTGCTCTGGTGTTTGTGCTGGGAATATTCAGTACACCTCACTATACACACCATCTACTTTTATTATAATTTTACTTTATCTTAACTGGCCAGTCTGCGGTTCAGATAGAAAACATTGGGCACATCATAAAACGGAATATATGACAAAGAAGACCTAAGATCGTTGAGCAACTAGAATCCTACATTAGACAAGAATGGGTTAACATTCCTATCCCTCAACTTGAGCAACTTGTTTCCTCAGTCCCCAGACGTTTACAGACTGTTGTAAAGAGAAAAGGGGATGTTTCAGTGGTAAACATGGCCTTGTACCAACTTTTTTGAGATGTGTTGTTGCCAAGAAATTTAAAATCACCTAGTTTTTCTTCTTAAATGAAACATTTACTCAGTTGAAACATGTGATGCGTCATCGATGTTCTAATCTCAATAAAACATGGAATTTTGAAACTTCCACATCATTGCATTCCATTTTTATTTACAGTTTGTACTTTGTCCCAACTTTTTTCGGAATTGGAAGCAGTGTGTAGTTTCCTTCTGGGTTCTCCTGTTTCCTCCCGCATTCCAATGTCATGAGGTTAATTGGTGTCTCTAAAGTGCGTGAATGTGTTTTTGTGACTTTTTGTGTGTGTGTGTGTGTTTTTTTCCCCCACGATGGAGTGGTGCCCTTTTTAGGGTTGTTCCTGCCCTTGCGCCTAGAGTTGCTGACACCGGCTCACTAGCCCCGTGTGGATTAAGCGGAAGATTAATAAATGAATTAATGAATGAATAATGATAATAATATTATTATACACACAAATCATGACCACCGAAATATATGCACGTGTGTGTGTGTCTATGTGTATTTTCTCTCTCTCTCTCTCGCTCCCTCAGTTCAGGCGTCTGCCTGCTGTGCTCGCGGGAGATGTAACGTCACGTGACTGCCCTAGGTTCGTTCCGGCTGAGCGCGGAGCTCACGTGCTCGCTCGCAGAGGGGGAGGGAGGTGAGTGTGAGAGGGAGTGAGAGGAGGAGGAGGAGAAGGAGGGGAGAAACGGCTGCCGGGGGAAAAAAAAGCGATAAGGTTCGAATAAGCGACACTGCGCAGCTGCGCCCGACTCCTTGTAATTCTTCGCCTTTTTTTTTTTTTTTTTGTTTTCATCCGTTGTGTTTTTTTTCTGGACGCGACCTTCCTTCCTTCGCTCATCCGACGTGCGGTTACTAGCTACTGTTGTTATTCTGGAGCATGGTTGGGATTTTCACTCCTTCTCTTGCTAATAGCAACTTTTCCCCTCTCTGCCAGACCTGTTCCTCCTGTTATATCTGACAGTGTAGTCGGGTGTCTCTGTGTGGGGGAAACGCTGCAAGAGCTGAGCTTTTATTTTAAAAATAATTAAAAAAAAAAGTTTTCACTGACATTTATTTTGTCATCTCGGACCAAGTGACGGCTTTTGAACCATTGGAGTGACATCAGATGCAAGAAAATGACACTTCAATATTTTTGAGCCAGCTCTGTGCTCTGAAGAAGATTAAAGGTAATGACGTCACAGTTCGAGACTAGTATTAGAATAGAATAATGCATGCAAGCTATTGATGATAGTATCTGATTAATTATTGATTAATGTTTCTGATCTATAAGTTTGCCCTGGGCCTGGTTAGTTACAGGCCCACATCATCTAAAAGCACATTGACCCTCACCCCTGTAGTTACTGTGTGCACTCTAAAGCACACTGTCATTTCATTGTTTATTTATTTGTATGTCTTGACTAAGTATAGTGTACTGGTCCAGCTCCTCCCATAGTGGACTGCATGATGGCAGGGACCCCGTCCCAGCGTCTCTTGCCCCCAAAAACACACTTCAGGAGTATAGAGCATGCAGGAGGAGACTCCTTGGACACTGGGCCGCTCAGCACTGGGCCTGATCTCAAATTAACATCACAGAGCCCACTCAAAGGTGATCAGAGCTTCAAAGACTGCTGTGAAATGAAGGGTACGACACACACCTGTGCAGATGCTGTCTGAATTGTCTACTATACTGTTCACATTAAAGTTGTTTGCCTGTTGAATAGTGTCTCGAGTTGTAGCCGGTGACATGCAAAAGGTAATACTTGGTACATGTATCTCACCGGCCACTTTATTAGGCACACCTGTTCAATTGCTTGTTAATGCAAAGATCTAACATGGCCGCAACTCAAATCATTTAGCCATGTAGCCGGGGTTAATAAAACTTGCCCAAGTGGAAACCGAGCATCAGAATGGGGACGAGTTTGAATGTGGCATGGTTGTTGGTGCCAGATAGGCTGGGCTGAAAATTTCAGAAACGACTGATACACTGGGATTTTCACCCACAACTTACAGCTAATAGTCAGAAAAGAAGGAAACCTGCATCATAAAACCCATTTATGAATATGCAAACGCTAAACAGCAATTTTTTCGGGTCACCCCACCAGGCGGCACGGTGGAACAGCTGGAAATTTCAGACGTAATAGTAATAATTATTATTAGTAATAATAATTTAGTAATTATTATTTTAGTAACAGGGAGTTTGTCGAAAAAGTTGATTATGCACATGGTTCTGGGGATAATTCGAGCTTTACACATAGGTAGGGAGTGGATTAATGTGTGTGTAGGTACAATAGAGAGACAATAGAATAGATGCTGCAATCAGAAAAAAAAAATCCCACCACACATTCAGGGGTCCTTGCCGAACCAGTAGTTGACAGATGTAATCCAAAAGAGCTCCTGTGTGTTGCTGGAATGTGAAACAACAGGGATTTTTTTTTATAGTGACTATGCAAAATGAGTATATGATTAACCTGGTCAAGGATCAGACATTTTAATCTCAGACTGATTATAAACCAAGTGAAAAGCCACCCGCAACATCAATTCCAAAGGTTTATTTGCAGCTCAAATGCCAGCCCATGTGCGTTTAGTTACACACAGTCTTAACATATAGGATTTTATTGTCTTTCCGATAGCAGCAGATCTGTACGTTGATTGTGTTTCCACCGAGCCTTATGGAATAATGTAGAACGGATGAAAGACAACGTAGTCTCCACAACGAGTTAGTCGGGTCTCTATCGGCTCGGAGAAAAAAAAAAAACGTTTAGAATATGTATGAAATGAAAAGAAAACCTCTGTTATCTACAAGGCATGCAACTTCAAATGAACTAATTATCATGCTACTGATTTAACTGGGACAGTAACGTCTGAGGTTATTGGTGAAATATGCACCTTTCAGTAGTGCTTGTACTGATTGTACACTATATTTCCAAAAGTATTTGCTCAGCCATCCAAATGATCGGAATCAGGCGTTCCAATGACTTCCATGGCCACAGGTGTATGAATGCTTCAGCATACCAAGCCATATTGGACAATTCCATATTCCCAACTTTGTGGGAACAGTTTGGATCTGGTCCCTTCCTCTTCCAACATGACAGTGCACCAGGGCACAAAGCAAGGTCCATAAAGACATTGATGACAGAGTGTGGTGTGGATGAACTTGACTGGTCTTGACCTTAACCCGATAAAACATCTGTGCGATGAAGTAGAGCGGAGACTGAGAGCCAGGTGTTCTCGTCCAACATCAGTGTGTGACCTCACAAATGCTCTTCTGCATGATTGGTCAAAAATTCCCATAGACACACTCATCAACCTTGTGGACAGCCTTCCCAAAAGAGTTGAAGCTGTTCTAGCTGCAAAGGAACGATGTCGTATTGAACCCTATGGATTAGCTCATATGGGAGTTAAGGCAGGTGAGCGAATACTTTTGGAAATATAGTCTATTTCACATGCGGGCCAAAAATGATCTGCTCTCTGGTTGTAGAATTAATTATTATTTATCTTAATACATAATCATAATCGTCTTTCTCTACAAAAAACACTTTGTCCATCTGTCAATGATCTTTGGGATATATGTCATACAGTGTCTTCACTACTACTAACACAGTGGTTGGCTGCACAGATTTGCTGCTTGGGATAGGGATAAACTGATCGAGTATCTCTATCTTTTGTCAGCTGGGACTCCTGCCAGTCACACCTATATGTACATTCTCTCCAAGTTTATCCAATAACATATACAGGGGTTAGACAATGAAACTGAAACACCTGGTTTAGACCACAGTAATTTATTAGTATGGTGTAGGGCCTCCTTTTGCGGAGCGTCAATTCGTCTTGGGAATGACACGTATATGTCTTGCACAGTGGTCAGAGGGATTTTAAGCCATTCTTCGTGCAGGATAGTGGCCAGATCACTATGTGATGCTGGTGGAGGAAAACGTTTCCTGACTTGCTCCTCCAAAACACCCCA
>JAOUQV010000040.1:17873259-17886653 GCA_028565295.1 Aspidoras spilotus
AACCTTCACACTCTGCTCTTACTGGTGCAATGTGCAATTAATGAAGATTGGACACCAGGCTTGTCCAATTTAGCCATAAAACCTCCCACACTAAAATGACAGGGGTTTCAGTTTCATTGTCCAACCCCTGTAGGTAACAATCAAGAACATATGCTTCCCAAATTAAAAATACCCAGAGGAGTGTAATGTGTTAATAAAATAAGAGGCAAGCATATCTAGAAGACAATAAGATAAGAAAGATGGAGACAGGAAGTTTAAAAATTTTAAACAACTGGTTAAGAAACTTACTTTGTTTTTTTTTTTTTCCCTCAAAGAATCAAATAAATAATGACACCAAATAAATAACCGCACAATAAATAAATAAATACATAAATAATGAATAAGAGTAATTCTTTTTTTAAACTGAGAGGGTGAGAGAAGGAAGTGAAATTTAGATGCAGATGATCAGAAGCAGGATGTTGGCAGTGAGGTTTTCGCTGTAGTCCAAACACTCACTCATGTTTGCACTGTGGCCTCAATGTGCCAATGACTAGAGATCAGTGACAACGACGTGGCTGCCATATTTTGAGCTCACAGGATGGCTGTTCCTAAGAGACTGGGGATTTGCCGTAGTGTCAAAATGCTGCCTTGTTCACGGCAGCCCTCATGCCTGCATTTTGGACTTGAGGCTTAGGAAAGCGCGTGCCGCCCAATCACAGAAAAGCCTGAACCTGTGAAGAAGCACTTGTGAAGACTGATTCATCTCCCACTGGGAGGATGGTTGAGGAGGAAGAGAGGGTGAAGGCACCGGGATCCGAGGGACTTCTACTTGCACCATCTGAAAACATACACAGAAGAGATATTGAGTGCTATGATGCTAACGATAGAGGTCGTGGGATGTTTATTTTACCTTTAGCTACACGTCTACAGTGTGTGTGTAAGGTGTTTATGTTACCTGGCGATGTAACAGGCTGACGAGACTCCTGAGGTGTGACAGCATTTCACCCAGTTTTGATGCTGAGGAGTGGTGGTGTTTTTGTGTCACTTTGCTCAGCCACTCAAAATGGTTCTCGAATGTCTTGAAGTCAGCATGGAGCTGAGCAAGCGTAGGCTTCAACTGCAATAAAAAATAAAATAAAATATTTAAATTTCCATTCAATTAGGTACATTTAGTTCATATACACACCAGTGCAGGTTTTCTTCTAGAACCACAATGACATATTGCAATTACAAACAAGCCATTTCTCTCAGTCTTATTCAAGAGCTGTGTGTGTGCTTGTGTGTGAGTGTGTGTGTTAAAAGATTAAAAGATTGATAGACCACAAGGCAGACAGACTCCTGCTGGACATTTACCTCCAGTGAGCTGAGGTCATGGGCTCTGCTGCTGATGGCTGGAAGAGACTTGAACCTGTGGTGGTCGATCACCATTTCACCCTTGTGGTCATTCTGAAATAGAGGGCCAAAAGGATAGAAATGCATTCAGTTAACCGATAAAATACATGCTCACAAGGGAAATGCGGCCCACAAAAGCAACGTCATGGCATGGTGCAGAATTTCCCATGCTTCCCGGCGACCTCCAGATCCTGATCCATGAACAGAGCGCACTGACCAAATTGCTAAAATTAGCAACCTGAAGAAGATGCCTCCTGCTCTGAAATCAGTAGCAGGAGGTATCCTCTACCCATGCCACAGAATTACAGATCATCAAAGTCACCAAGAGTTCACCGGGGTACAACCTTTGAATGTCAACAAGAAAAGTTTGTGACCTGAAGCCACAGGATGTTTTGTTGAGAAAGAATAACAGCATACGCAATGAGTAAGACGCTTCGAGCAGAACAGACAACATTGTAGGATGTAGGGAAACTCCAGGGTCAGGCCTAAAAAAAGGCACACTGACATACAGACCCAAAACAGGCCCCTCGTTGTTTCATTCCGGCCACTAGAGGGAGACAGAAACATTTACAGAAGAGAGTCTTGGGCAGCAGTGGTTGGTTTAGATTGTCTAAATTACCCAGATTTTGTTTGGTACGGTGTCGAATTGGACAAAAACTAAATCTTGGTTTATACCAAATGCATTTACTTTGCTAATGGGCAGGATATAAAGTAGTTCAGACATTAGGGAAACACACAACTAGCACTGATCGACTGATTAGGTGACAGGTGTAATGTGCACCGTGCATCAAAACGGTTTCATCATTATCATGAGCCGCTCAGCAAGCATCATGGCGAGGTCGGATTTCTCACTGTGTTTATTCCCAACCGTACGTTGTTTGTTGTCTTCCACATGCTTCTATTCCTTTCTTTCTCTTTCAAGTAAAACCCGAACACACAAACCTTCCACTGCATTATTCACCAACGCTAGCCATCATTGCTTTATAGGTTACATGAGCTTTGCTTCTGGACATACACGTGTTGCACACCCATAGCTTCCTCTGACACTCTTGCGCATGCACATCCTCTTAGATCCTCACTGCACTCATCACATTGCCCCCCTCCTTCTGTGTTCCTGAATGCAAATACAGCAATGTGATAAATCGACCTGATTCCTATCAGAACCATTTGCTGTGACAACTGAAAAACCTAAACAAGTAATCCCACACCTACACAGCCCAAAGCTATTTACAACACACAGCTAGGCAAGCGCCGAATGGAGTAAATACACCCTCGCAAACTAACACACATTAACACATTCTGTGCATGCAACCACAGCAGCCAGCACACATCGTTTTTATTGCTTTCTTGTGGGGACTTTCCATCGACTCCCATATATTTTTCTTTCCTTGGCTTGACCCCTGTAAAGTGTAACTCCGTGCAAGAAGGAAAGGAACCAAAATAAATCTGAATGAAAAACTAACAAGCTACTAGTCCGAGTGGATCGAGGGCCTTTCTATCACAGCTGGTGTCTTTGATAATGATCGGCATTCACATCTGGAGCACAAGTACAAAGCAACTAAATCGAATGCCACAAACATGAATTCACCTCTCCAATTAAGCACATGGACAGTCTGGCTGCATCTTGTCATACTGCATAAGATGGGAGTGACAGAGATCCCTGATCTATCTGATCTTGCCGGTCATACCTGAGTGCATTCTCAAAGCCATGAAAGGGAGCAATATAACCTCAGATACAATCAAACTCTGCAGAAGAGGATGAGGTCAGAGTTTCTGAGCTTCACAAAAGTGCTCAGTTTGAGACGAGGAACATCAATGAGACCCTGAACCGTGACTCACACTTAAAGACAACGGCAGCAAAATATTTCATGCTCCCTCTGCATGCTTATGCATTAAGCAGTGCTTATGGAACTGCCTCACCTTTACAAGTTAGTCAGGATGGAAGCGTGTACAGTATTTTTTAAAGTTTCGCCTCACTTGTGCTTGTAAACAGGTCTTTGGAAAAGCCATGGCAACGCCAGGGAGGACATGCTTATGTTTCCGTGAGGGAATTATGGCAAGGAGGCCTCTCCAAGGTGAGGGAAGCGCAGAGTGAATGGGTTCAGTGCCCCCTGGGCTATGGACCTCAATCTCCTAGCAACCTGGCAAAACCTGACCCAAAACTCGTCGCTCACTGGCACATGCTGCAGACTGAAATGAATGACCCACCAAACTTAAACACTTAAGAAGAAACCGTGTTGTGGAAAAATCCAATGGAAAGGCTAAGTTTCAATGTTTAGGGCGAGCTACTGTTCTAGGTTAAGTTTAGTCTGGGACAATGGCCAGTACCAGGCCAGAGTCCAGATCTCAGTTGTTTTGCCCTGATGGAAATGAGCGTTATCTGCACCCTAACAAATTCAAAGCCGCCGCAAACTGCCACCCCTGCTCTCACCATGATTAATGCAGACCAGATGAGTTTGAAATGCCACATATGTGAGTTTGTGTGAGCTCGGAGAGACAGAAAGGCAGAAAGAGTGCCGTAGCTCAGCCAGATCCCACATGCTGAATGAGGCCAATTTGAGATCTGAACAGCATCAGCATAACTGAAGAAGGACTGAATTTCCCACACGGTTCAGTCAGTTATTTGCCGAACTTGTTGTTCTGCCCTGGATTAACGCCAACGTTCACTGCCATATCTACAGATAACTGATCCCATCACAGCTGATGAAATAACTTACAATCAGGTCGTGGGTCATCTTCTGCAGATGCCTCGTCTGGTTGGTCAGCTTGTCGAAATCCGTGTGTGGACGCCGCATGTGGGCGAGCAGCGCCGACGTAAACAACGGCAGCTGAGCCAATAAGACGGAGAGAAGCATCGAGGAGGAGGAGTCGAGCAGCACTGCGGAAAAAAGAAAACACTCATTGGTTCACGTGCGCCAATCTCATCAGCGAGCGCATTATTACAAATCGCCGCGGGTTTGTTCCGGTGGAAGCAGCGTGCTGCTCTTACAAAAACACGCTCAAGTCCCGTGCGCCGAATGTTTTATTCGCGGTACATCCTTTGATCGATATAGAAACAAGCGCTGCCAAGTTCGATCCGGGGACTTAATTAACTACTTAATGATCTAACCCGACTGTACTTTATTCCCATATTTGACCTAAACCTGAACCGTTATTCGCGTTTGCTGTCATCACACACAACACACACACACAAGCACGCACAGCACCAAACGTGCAGTGACCTCATAGCGAGAAGATCCTGGGTTCCAAACCCGGGTGGGGCGACTCGAACTTTCTGTGTGGAGTCTGCATGTTTTCCCCGTGTTCGCGCAGGTTTTCTCCGGGTACTTCGGTTTTTTTCCGTATTCCAAAGACAGGTTAATTGGTGTCTCTAAATTGACCGTTAGTGTGTGAATGTGTGTAAGTGTGAGTGCCCTATGATGTATTGGCGCCCTGTATAGGGTTGTTCCTGTCCTCGCACCCAGAGTTGACGGGTGGGCACCGGCTTCCCCGTGACCCTAAAACTAGTGTTAAGCGGGTATAGAAAATGAATGGATATGAACGTTTTGACATCACTAGTCAAATTATAAGGGTTGTATGAGCGGCACGAACACGTGAGCACGTGACGATGGATATGCAAAGTTATACACAATAATAACAATAATAATAATAATAATAATAATAATAATAATAGAATAACATTAAAATTAGAAAGGAAGAGACAAATAACAAGCACTTACGTTTCATATTCGTGCAGATCCTTGACGTGAGCAAATAAATAGGTTGCAAATAAATAACAGAGATAAATAAATTAATATTAAAAAAAAAAAAAGCGCGTCGAATTGAATCAAAGGACGGAATTCCGTCTCTTTGTCACGTGCTCCGAACTTCTTCTTCAGTGTCCTAGCGTCAGGCGGAGGAGAGAGTGAGAGTGAGAGAGATGGATAGAGGAACAGGGAAAGGGACGGTGAACAGAGGTCCTGAGTGGTGTGCAGAAGTGTCTCTCCCTTTAAAACATTTCGTCTTGCTGAAACAGACACGCAATGTGAAGGAAGGATGGAGAGGGTCAAAATAAAAAAAATAAATAAATAAAAAAAAAAAAAGAAGAAGAAGACGGGCAGACTGAGGGAAAGAGAGAGAGAGAGAGAGAGATGGAGAGACAGAGGGAGAGAGGGATGCGAGTGTGTGTGGTGTAAGTGATTTTTTCGCGCAGTGAAATGTTTAGGCTTGTTTAAAACTTCCTTTTATAAAGAAGTTCTGTATGACACATCCCTGAGTCACCGTGCTTCATTCATAAAATCTCTCTCTCTCTCTCTCTCTCTCTCTCTCTCTCTCTCTCTCTAGCCCTCCTCCCCGCTCCCTCTCTCCTTCCCTCTCACTATTAAAAAAACGAAATAGTATAATTCCGGGTTTTTTTGTGCTGCCAATGTCACTTTCTCCTGCTCTATCTCTGCTGCTGCTGCTGCTGCTATCTCTCTTCCTCTGAGTCTATCTCTCCAATCTCTATCTCTCCATCTCTTCCCCTTTCTCTGTGTATCTCTATAAAAAAATTTAAAAGGCTCATTGTTTCATGTTATATCTGTCAATCTGTGTTGTCCGGTCTCTCTCTCTCTTTCTCATGGTGACTTTCTCTCTCTCTCTCTCTCTCTCTTTCTCTCTCTCTCTCTCTCTATTTCTCCATGTACCCACTCTTTCTTTTCATATTTCATTTTGTCTCACGTGTATAATTCATAAAATAATTCATCATGACATCTGGAATATCTACTCCAATTTATATTGAACCATACAGACATACTGTACACACACACACACTTTCTTCACTTCTAATCCCCCGTTTCCTGTGAGTCTTGAAAAGAATGATTAGGGGAAAGGTGCACTGTCTGGATACAGCACTGGGGTCTATAGGATTCAGAGTGTAACAGAAAGACAGACAAACACTATCCTTTGTCCCAGGAAACGAACGAGAGAGAGAGAGAGAAAGAAAGAGAGAGAAAGATGGGGGGGCAAATATAGCATATACCAACACATAGCTCTGGAAACACTCAGTCACATCCAGTAGAGCATAAGAGGCAAAAAGAGGCAGCGAGGAGTTTCCAAGGGAGTGGGAGAGACGGAGAGAAGGTTCATTCAGTTTTACACACAGATCCATGGATGATTATAATATCATTAGCTTTATTGCTATTTTACACACACACACACACACATTTGTGTAATTGCAGTAGAGTGAGGACCGAGAAATATGGACTACAGACCATGTTCATCATTTCCATAAACCAGTCAGACTGTTAGGGTGCAGTGCATATCCTCGCTCTCTCTCTGTCTTCGGAGGCACCAGGAGATGTCAGCGACCCTGCGCCTGCCCCATTTCCTCCGACTGCCCATATCTCAACATCACCATCACTTTTATTATTATTATTTTTAAATGTAATATAATTATAGAATTATGCATTTATAAAGATTATATCAGATCACCCAAAGGAGGATGGGTTCCCTTATGAGTCTGGTACCTCTCAGGGCTTCCTCCTTACTACCTCAGGGAGTTTTTCCTTGCCACTCTTACTCATCTGGGATAAAATATTTGCTTTGGGACAATGTCCATTGTTAAAATTGAAATAAATAAAGTAATAAAATTGATACGGAGTATTAACTTCGGTCCGAATTGCCAAGACTCCACCTGCCGACAAAAGATTCGGATGCTTGGTTCGTTTATTCCTATTCCATAGAGCACATCTTTGCAGCCAGTGGTGTGTGACATGATATATGGAGTGTGCTATTGCACTGGACAACACACAGACGAAACTAATGCATGCCTAAGCCCTAAAACGAGGACCAGGTAGAAATGATAAAGAACCCTGGCCACTGCTCTTGAGAGCATTAGGATGTGATATAGTAAAAAAAAAAAAAAAAACGTTAGGACCGACCAAAATGTCTGCACACACACACACACACACTCAAAAAGAATGCGTTCACAGACACCTAGGTACACATCATATTTGCTTACATATAATTGCTAATACACTTTTACTGTCTCCTTCACACACACACACACACATCTTCCTAATGAGGATCAACAAAATCTCCCTGCAAGGTCAAAAGTATCAGATATTACTATCCGTGTGGGGACACTTGGTCCTCGGGATCATTTATAAACACAAACACACATAAACACTCACACATACTCGCACACAGACACACACGCACATGCGAGGGTGTGGTGCAAAGGTCAACTTTGGTTTGTTAGGTTCAGAGACGAAAGCACGGGAGAGAACAAGAAAGAGAGAGAGAAAGAGAGAGCGAGAGATGGAGGTAAGGAAATAGATGAGTGTGCAGGAGCGACGGAGGAACGGTGGGAGATATTGACACACTCTCTCCTTTAATTTCCCCACATCAAAGGCCCGTTTGAAGACACAGCTGGGAAGAGAATAAAAGAAAGAGTGAAGTTAGTCACTCCAGAACTCTCTCTCTCTCTCTTTCTCTCTCTCGCTCTCTCTGTGCCCTGATGGGGGTCTCTTGGGTGGCTGAGCGTGTTTAACTCCATAATCAAGCGGTGGCAGAGATGTGTGTGTATGTGTGTGAGTAAAACTGCGTTTGTGTGGTCCTCATGGTCAATCGCTGATCACTTAAAACCCACAAAGGTGGCGCAGACGCATTAGTGTATTAGTTGTTTTGTGTTATTATATCCGACACACACATACGCACGAACACACACTCCTCATAGAGGAGTGAGCCACAGGTGGGCAGCTGTTAGTGTCCAGACATCCTGCTACCTCATTACAGTATGACACACACATACACACTTGCATTCATATAGGCACGTTTGCACACATGCTAACACAACTAACGCAGGTTCCTGCCCACACACACAGTCGAACCCCCAATGTTCAGCAAAAATCTCTCCCTTAACTTACCATTTACGCATCCCTCCATCCACACACACACACACACACACTCGCACACATACACCCGTGCTTTTTAACAGCTTCTTTTGAACTCGCATCACCTCCGGCTAGAGGGCAGAAGTTTAATTGTACTAATTACATCCCTAATCATTTATACAGGTGGGAAAAATAAAGCGAACTTTAAGAGGTAACCCTTGGAGCTGCAGCGGGATTCTCAGGCTAAACTACTTTTTTTTGGTTTTGGGAACAACGACCATGTCCTTTTCCCAATGTATGTGTGTATGTGTGTGTGTATATATATATATATATGAGGGAGTGTGTGTGCTGTTGTGGTTAGATTGGTGAGATTAATGTCTTTTAAATGTGTGTCTTTACACCACATTAGTGGTAATACTGTATATAGCGTGTGTAAACAAATGTCCAGTAATGACACAAGTACAATCCAGGCACCTCTCTCTCACACACACACTCTCTCTGTCTCTCATACACACTCTCTCTGTCTCTCTTTTCCTTGCTCTCTCACTCACTCACTATCACCAGCACACATTTAATTCGCTATCCTTGTGAGAGCTTTCCATATGCAGCCACGGTCTAAACCTAACCCTAACTGTGACATTTCTTTAACAGACATGGTCCTGACTGAACAATCACCGGGATGGCGCGGTGGCGTAGGTGCTAGCACTGTCGGGTTTGATCCCCAGGTGGGACGACCTGGGAAAGTTTGCATGCTCTCCCTATGTTTGCGGGTTCTCCAATTTTCAAAGACATTCACATTAGGTGAATATTTGTGTGGAGTGGGGACCTGTATAGGGTTGTTCTTGCCATTTGTGCCCAGAGTTGCTGTGTGGGCACCGGCTGGCCTGTGACCCTGTGTGGATTAAGCTGAAGATAGTGTGTGGATGGGTCAATGGACGGATAAAACAGGTGCTGGATTATAAAAACCTGGCTGATAATAGGCTGGTCCTTCTCTATGAATAATTATGGAGATGTAGTGAATGTGAGTGGCATGGTGGCGCAGTGGATAGTGCTGTGGCCTCACATCAAGAAGATCCCGGGTTTGAGCCCCGGGTGGGCCACTCTGTAAATTTCTGTGTGGAGTTTGCATGTTCTCCCCGTGTTTGCGTGGGTTAATTCCGGGTACTCCGGTTTTCTCCCGCATTCCAAAGACATGCATGATAGGTTAATTGGTTTACCTAAATTGCCCATTAGTGTGCGTGTGGGTGCCCTATGATTGACTGGCACCCTATCTAGGGTTGTTCCTGTCCTTGCAGAGTTGCCGGGTGGGCATTGGTTTCTCCGTGACACAAACACTAGTATTAAATGGGTATAGAAAATGAATAAATGAATGAATGAATGAATGGTGAATGTCAACCTATGCCTACTGCAGCAGCTTTGCCAGTTCAATCACACCTTGATTGAAGCTTGATTATATTTCGGTGTACCCTTCACTCTTGGTACAATAACAGAC
The DNA here is from genome assembly GCA_028565295.1 of Aspidoras spilotus. Taxonomy (NCBI): domain Eukaryota; kingdom Metazoa; phylum Chordata; class Actinopteri; order Siluriformes; family Callichthyidae; genus Aspidoras; species Aspidoras spilotus. The sequence goes on from JAOUQV010000040.1 coordinate 17,882,977, forward strand.
CACAAATGCGGCTGTTCCTGAAACATTGGCACCTCTGGGCAGCAAGTATCTACCTTTGGTTAAACATGCTCAATTACATGGAACGGTAAAACACCTTTTACAGGAGTCGATCAGCGATCACATGCCACCCAGCAGGTGTTCCTAATCCAGTGAGTGTTCAGTGTATAAACATGCCCACCACACCCACACAATGTATCTCGGGTGACAGTCCGCTAGATCTTAATGCGTCCTCGCTGACTGTACTACAGGGGACAGCAATTCCAAAGACTTTTTTTGTGGAGCTACTGAGAATCTTTCGAAAACCGTCCCGTCTGAGTGTGAAAGTGCATGCAGGCGTGTGTGTGGCCGATAAATCGGAGCAAGTAGACGCTGAATTTAGCCGGTGTTCTGAGACAAGGTCGCGCCAGCCTAAATAAGACATACCTTGATAAAAAATAAATAAAATAAAACAATGAGGTGACGTTTCAGACTTTGGTCGGCATCAGTAAACAAGAGCCAGTGTTTAATGTTACTCTGCTCTTTATTGCTTCAAAACACCGAGGCTCTTTGGCCATCAGATTACAAGCTCGCGTTACGCGAATGCACACGCACTTGTTTTTTTTTTTTGTTTTGTTTGCTGCTTTTGTCAAGAACACAGAGGACACATTCACTCGCGCTCCAACGTAAACAAAACGTCCGGATGATTGCAGTGACACAGCACTGGCTAACAGGAAGATAACCCGAAGGACCGTGCGCACACAAATGATCATTTCTTAGCCATGGCACACGGAATTGCAGCATGGAAAGAGACTAGCAGGTCCGCGCACACGTAAGAGTGGGAGTCAGAAGTCTTACACGTGCGTGCGTGTGCGTGTGTGTTTGCGTTAAGATTGTGTTAATATTTACACTCATATTGCTACATCGGAACCTTTTCACCCCTTGTGTCAGGTCCTATAACAGAGGGAAGATGAGCATCAGGGCTGGGTCACCGCCGTGCCACTTCGTCTACACCGACAATCTCACCCGGGCCCCTCTTCCTGACCCCTCCTTCCTTTTGTAGACGTCAGAGAACATGTGAGTGTGGAAATGACTCTGGGAAAATAGAAAGGGAAAGGGAGACAAGGAGGGGGGGGGTAGAAATGATGACAAACTGTGCGGGGATCATTGGGCAATAATGTGATGTCTGAAAATCTTTTTTTTTTCTCACACAGACACGTGTATGTATGCACACACACACACACACACACAATTACAGCACCGTGTATGTAAACTATCCAGTCACACTAGGTCAAAGAAAGCGAAAAAAACGAGAGAAAGAAGCTTGTGTTGTGGTATAAGCAATCTACATCCCACCGCACTCATAAAAAGCACAGTTAATGAGGACGGTTACTGAGCCAACTGCTTCCCTCGCACTCACTCACACACACACACACACACACTCTCTCACACAGACACAAAAAAGGCTTGGATGCAGGCCAAGCAGTGCTCAGTACCACCGGGTGATGCCCCTTAAACCCTTTCTCACTTTTCTGCTGATGAAACATCTCTTTTGACGGCTCTTTCTTATTACACACTCAATCTCATTACGGAAATCCTTGTAAACGGTGTAAATCTCCCCGAGGAGCCGCCTTTTCCGGTCTCCAGAGTTTGGCAAGCACCCTGCACTGATATTGCCCTGACGCACAATCCGATACACTCATACTTGCCCTCAAAAGTCAAAACCTGGATGCAATTTCACTCGTACTGTAAGTCACTGGATGAAAGCACTTAGCGGATACGACATTTACCATAACACCTTCTCTGTCACTGGCTGGTGGAGAAACAGTGGAATGACCACAGTGGAGCAACAAGTCCGAGCGTTGTGGGAGAGGGGAAACAGTGTTGAGTGACGGAGACGGAGACGGAGACGTAGTGCGCATAAAGGGAATTTTTCAGACAGAATGTGCATTTCTTTTCCACCCCGTACACACGCTCTCTTTGCTCTATCTTCCTCTGCTTAGAGCTTCTGCCAAGATGAAGCATGGTAACATTTCACAGAATAGGTTTCCGCCTGTGAACAAGCCAAAACACACTTTCACCAACACACCCTTGATCCTGGGCTACCACACACACACACACACACACACACACGCACACGCTTTTGCATGCCATTTCTCCTCTTCTCATGCTGCCTAAACATTCTTTCCTTGCCTGTCATTGTATGTGGCGTCTAATCCCTTTTCTCTCCGACTCTTTCCCTCTGTCTGTGTCTCTAACACACACTGTCTCTGGCCAAATTTGTCGATCTTTCCTGCCATCTCTCCATCCATCCGGCTCTCAGGGGAAGTGTTGGACGCAGAGGGCTTCACATAAACAGTGGGCTACTAAACAATAACAGCAAAAAAAAAGAAACAGGCGGATGTAAACAAGACTGAGGAATGTAAACAGGTCTGGTCAATGGGCTAACACTGAAGGGACGGCGGAGCAAGATCTGATTATTATCTCAAATCTCTCTCTCATTTTTGTGAATGTACTCCAGGAATCCCGCTGGAGTCACGGACTGACAGGGAGCCAAAGGCTAAACAGTGAGAAAATGAGCTGACAAAAGGCTGTAAAGGAGTGTGAGGGAGTACAAGAGTTATTTTTAGAACATTCTTTCTTGTAAAGAGAAGCTCCTGGGAGACGATACTTGCGCATTCCCTGCGTATTCGTCAGGCCTTGCTGCAAGTCCGCTCAGGCACGAGAGTGTCAGTGACCTCCTGGTTACCCCCTCACTTACCGGACCCCCAGATAACACCCCCACCACATATACACACAAACACACAGGGTAGTGGGTAATACACTCCCATTACTGGACACCTTCTTGTCTCTGCCTGCGTCAGTCCCGGTCTGGGTGTTATTCTTTAGGAAAATCTCACGACTGAAAAACAGAAAATCACGAAGAGGAGGGGTGATAAAGAGCGGGAGGAGTCGAAAGACAAGATAGGGGAGACAGAAAGAATGAGGTAAAGACAGCCGTTTTATCCAAGGGGGGTCTTAGAGACAAAAGCCTGGAATTCTCCGACGTCACACTCTTGTCCTGCTGACGAAGCTCGTCACCATGACCCCGACAATGTGACAGAGTAGGCTTTACAGCATGACACGAGCCCAAAAAGCAAGCACATGCTCCGAAAAAGTAGCAGTCAAGGATCATGGGTCAAAGCCGTACGTTTGTTCTTTCGACTTATACGTGCCGAAATAAAAGTACTAACCTTGACCTTTCATTTTCTCAGGGGTTGGACAAGCAGAAGCTAACGGCTATCTGTTTTGGAGCAGGACAAATTATAATAACAATAGGCAGCATGGTGGCGCAGTAGGAACGACCCAGTTGGGGTGACTCTGGAAATTTCTGTGTGGAGTTTGCAGGTTCTCCCTGTGCTTGCGCGGGTTGTCTTCGGATGACCTGGTTTCCTGCTTCCAAAGACATACACGTTAGGTTAACTGGTGTCTCTAAATTGCCTGTCCAGCTCAAATAGAGTGATATATCGTATTTTTTTACCCCCCATTCTCTTAAACAATATGTGGCACATATCTAACAATTGGGAGACAAAGTTAGAGAGGGCCGATTGAGATGGTTTGGACATGTGCAGAGGAGAGACAGTTGATATATTGGTAGGAGGATGTTAGAAATGGAGCTGCCAGGCAGGAGACAGAGAGGAAGACCAAAGAGGAGATATATA
>JAOUQV010000040.1:17927725-17939671 GCA_028565295.1 Aspidoras spilotus
CTGGCGCATCTGTGACCAAGACAGAAAGTCTTTGTGATGTATCAAGAGCCACTTTGGGGTGTTTTGGAGGAGCAAGTTAGGAAATGTTTTCTTCCACTATCATCACGTAGTGACCTGTCCACTATCCTGCAAGAGAATGGCTTAAAACCACTCTGACCACTGGTTAAAGCAGCAGCACCAATCGCAGAAACAGGTATAAAATGGAACACACAAATGACAGTATATGTTTCTAGGAGCTCATTAAAACTAAGAGATATAGTTGGCCATGTGCAATACAGAATGGCAGGCTTTGGGTCAATTGACTAATGTAAAGCTTTTAGTAAGGCCATATCACCAGATAGAAGGTAATTGATGGCTAGTTTTATTCCTGAGCAGGAAGAAGAGTCTGGGTGTGCAACAGCAGCAGGATAGTGACTTGGCGAGAGTTAGGGACGATGCAGTTGACTCAAGTGGCCAGGAAGGTGGGAAGTTCTATTTGAAGATGCAGTACAGGAAGCATTTAAGAGGAAGAAACTAAAGTAAACAGACCTGGCATATATACATATATATATATATATATATATATATATATATATGTAACGATACTCCACAAGGGATAAGGCAGAAGTTCAATTCAATTCAATTTTATTTATAAAGTACCTTTAACTATGGGCATTGTCCCAAAGCAGCTTTACAGAAAGATGAGCAAGCCGGTGGTGACGACAGAGAAGTATCTTTAATAAGAATCAGCTAAAATAAACAGACAAAAAATACATTATTCAACATGAGAAAAAACAAAATGGAACAAGAAACTAGACATAACTTAACATTAAACAAATAAAGGAACTCTTAGCATAGGTATAGTATAACTATCTCTATTAGCTTTACTTTTAATGCCGCTCCCTAAACTGAACCAAAAACTCAACTTAAATAACCCGGTAAATCAGTGTGCGGATTTGCAACCACCTGCCGTTTATTAGTTCATGTGACTGCCCCATAACTCCTACTTCTGTAAACAAGAACAGTCACATGTTGCCAAAAAATAAAGCGAACACTTAAACAACAAAATATAACTCCAAGTAAATCAAACTTCTGTGAAATCAAACTGTCCATTTAGGAAGCAACTCTGATTGGCAATTAATTTTACATGCTGTTGTGCAAATAGAATAGACGACAGGTGGAAATTATTTATCGGCAATTAGCAAGACACACTCAATAAAGGAGTGGTTCTGCAGGTGGGGACCACAGACCACTTCTCAGTACCTATGCTTTCTGGCTGATGTTTTGGTCACTTTTGAATGTTGGTGGTGCTTTCACACTTGTTGTAGCATGTGACAGACTTTACAACCCACATAAGTTGCTCAGGTAGTGCAGCTCAACCAGGATGGCACATCAATGTGAGCTGTGGCAAGAATGTTTGCTGTGTCTGTCAGCGAAGTGTCCAGAGGCTGGAGGCGCTACCAGGAGACAGGCCAGGACACCAGGAGATGTGGAGGAGGCCGTAGGTGGGCAACAACCCAGCAGGAGCACCGCTACCTCCACCCTTGTGCAAGGAGGAACAGGAGGAGAACTGCCATAGCCCTGCAAAATGACCTCCAGCAGGCCACAAATGTGCATGTGTCCGCACAAACGGTTAGAAACTGACTCCATGAGGACGTCCACAGATGTGGGTGCCAGAGAACACCAGGATGGTGTGGGGTGGCATTTCTACGGAGGACCGCACAGCCCTCCATGTGCTCTCCAAAGGTAGCCTGACTGCCATTAGGTACCGAGATGAGATCCTCAGACACCTTGTGAGACCATATGCTGGTGCGGTTGTCCCTGGGTTCCTCCTAATACAGGACAATGCTAGACCTCATGTGGCTGGAGTGTTTCAGCAGTTCCTGCAAAATGAAGGCATTGGTCTCCTGGGAGGAGATCCCTCAGGAGACCATCTGCTACCTCATCAGGAGCATGCCCAGGCGTTGTAGGAAGGTCATACAGGCCACACACAATACTGAGCCTCGTTTTGACTTGTTTTAAGAGCATTTCATCAAAGTTGGATCAGCCTGTAGTGTGTTTTTCCACTTTAATTTTGTGTGTGTCTCCAAATCCAGACCTCCATTGGTTAATAAATTTGATTTTCATTGATGATTTTTGTGTAATTTTGTCGTCAGCACATTTAAATCTGTACAGAACAAAGTATTTAATGGGAATATATTTTATTCATTCAGATCTAGGATGTGTATATACAGGTGCTGGTCATAAAATTAGAATATCATGAAAGGGTTTATTTATTTTCATTATTCCGTTTAAAAAGTAAAACTTATATACTCTACACAATATTATAATTATTATATAATAACGATTATTATAACTGACAACTAAAAAAAAACCCAAATGTATATCTCAGAAAATTAGAATATTACTTAAGACCAATACAAAAAAATGAATTTTAGAAAAGTTTGCAACTGAAAAATATGAACACTAACCGTATCAGCATGTACAGCACTCAATACTTAGTTGAAGATCCTTTTGCCCAATTACTGCAGCAATGCGACGTGGCATAAAGTCCATCAGTTTGTGGAACTGCTCAGGTTATGAGAGCCAAGGTTGCGCCAATAGTGGCATTTAGCTCTTCTGCATTTTTGGGTCTGGCATATCGCATAAAATCAAAGTATAAAATCAAAATCAAACCCATTTTTCCAATATTTCTCTTTCTACTCAGGTTTAAAATGTATGTGTCATCCTAGACAAAAATCTTTCATTTCACACACATATTAATAAAATCACAAGCTCTGCCTATTTTCATTTATGCAACATTTATGCAAAATCGCTAACGTCCATTCCTTTCTCCAAATTGTGCTGCTGTTCTTGTTTATGACCTGGTCACATTCAGAATTGATTAGGCTATTTTGAAGTTTCAGAACATCTGTTAAACATATTTCTTTAAACTGTCTTTACTGTATTTTGTACTCAAATGTGTATTTGTTTTATAAGGTGTCTTTGAGTGTTTTGAAAGGTGCCATAAATGAAATGTATTATTATTTTTATTAAAATTAGAGAGCAATCTCACATAGCCTTTGTTTGGCTGCTGTCATTCGAAAGCTATTTCCCTGGATCATAAAGCATGTTAAACAAGTAGTAATTCATTTCATTGGCATTTTGATCTCTATAGGGTTTAATGATACTGTCTATTTTATACCACGATAGACTAATATTTAAGGCATGTCTTTATATTTTGTGCTAGCTACGGTTCAAGCAGCTTCTTTAAATCTTGCACAATGAATCATGACCCCTGGAACAATAAAAGGTGGATGATGAAATTCCTCAGGGAATTAATAATAGTTTTTAGGTTAGGGTTTTAATTAGTAAACACACTACATAATCACTGGAATAGGAACATCTGGCTAATAACCGGTTGGTGTAAATTTTTGATTAATTGCAACATACAAGCTTTATCAATGATCATACGCCACCAGTTGTTCCTAACCAGTAATATCATGTTTGTTTGTGTTGCATTCATTACTGTAATTGTTTACCCTGATGCAGAATAGCTTGCAAAATACTAATTGCTCCTCACAGTGCTATGCATTTTTAACACCTAAAAGACTTCTCCATACCTTCCTCAACAAAATTAGTCAAAGTCTCTCATAAGAATTGCAAGTTGTACTCAGACCAAGCTGTAATTGAATAATTTGATGCAAGAACCATTGTAGTCTAATTCAATGTAGTTAATCCAATTTGGGAGTATCATTTTCTCTGTCCTTCTTTCTGGTCTGTGTTCTACATCAGTTTTATCACAACAGAGCTAAGCGATTTTGCTTTGCGTTTTTTAGTCAGGAAGAATTTCTTTACCATGATGCTTTGAAAGTAAAGTAGTATTAAAGCTTATTCACCACTTCCCTCATACTAACTGTCATTAGTGGAGGTTTAAAATGTGATGCAGGCGATGCAGATAAAATCTTAATGCAGGCAGATAGGAGGCAGAGCGAGTTAGGTAGAGACATTTGACATCCACTTAGCGCCTGAAATTATTAAGCTATGATAGACACAGCTAACTCATTTTTTCAGAATATACTAATGCTTACTGGACCTCTCCAATTCAGTGTTCTAGCCTTAGGCATTGGCCTAGAGAAGTATACCAGATTGACTACTCCTTTTGAAATCTCATTAGAATCTACCCAGAATCTCTTTTTCAGTAATTACTTGCAGTGGAAAATGAGAAGAATCCAAATGAGTAATCGTGATCAACAAAGGCAGAGAAACTGCTCTGTGTCTGGGCAAAACCAGACAAAATTTTAATTAAACTTCCCTTTGAACTCATCCACTTTAAAAATGCACTCATAATCATGTGCACACCTTTACGTTTGGGAGTTTTATTGCAGATGCACACTGGGGTTTTTGACCACTCAAAACCATCCATTTGGGTATTGATGTGTTCACAGAGATGATACCTCATAAAGTTTTACTTCACTAATCTTAAATAAAATAAATATCTATCTATAAATAAAAAATATGAGTGTGAATCAAAAGTTTTCTGCACTCTAATGATGTAACTAAATTAAAGCCCATAAGGAGCTAAAATATGAAGTGTAGGATTAATTAAACCTGGGAGATGTTAGGGTGAAGATACTTGTTTATCATTTGAATTTATCCTTCATCTCGCAATAATAGAGGATTTGATCTTAGCATGCTGTAAGCTTCCCTAAGGCAAGGTGTACTAAATGTTTGACTGACAGTACAGTGTATTTTAATTGCATAGATATTTACAAAGTGTATTCGTAATAAATCATTATTTAAAATATGCTAAAATGATCTCACTGTTCCGTTGTTGTTTCAGGTTAATATGTGCTATCGTGTGTTATTTGTCCTTATTATGTACTGAATATTTCATACACCTCATCAAGATGAAATTGAAGAAGTTTCTGCCAAAATGACAAGGAATGATAAAAAAATCCCACTTGTATATTAAATAATCAGCTGTAAAAAAAAATAGCAGTGTCTGCATATTCATTTAAAAATTTGGATTATTTACAGAATAAACTGAAATTTGTTTACAACTAATATTAGTTTAGTTCAGAACTAGTTTAGAACTCATATTTAGTTGTATAAGCTTTATTTCTGACAATTGCTTTAAAATGGAGTCAACTAACATCCAGCTCAGTCTGACTGGACTATATTTCAGTTCTTCTGCATTTTTGGGTTTTGCATCAAAACAGCATTATTGAAGTCTTGTCACAAATTCACAATCTGATTGGTGCCTTGGGATTGGGCTGGCTACATAATAACTTCCTGAACCAGGATGTTGCCATCTCAGGGTCAGGGTCATTGTTCTGCTGAAATACAAATTTCTTCTTTAGCATAAGCAACATGACCTCTTCCAGTATTATGATATAATAAAACTGGTCCGTGGTGCTTGGTATGTGATAAATGGGCCAAATAACTTAGGGCCATAATTGACACCTGTTTCTACACAGAAGGAATGACCTTACTGTTTGAACTCCATACTTCTATTAATTTGAACAGGCCCCTTTTTAAATGATTCAGTTACACCCAATTAGCAGTGTACATGTCATTTGATTATATTGATTGCCCATTGCACTTAGTCATGAGTTTTTCCAAGTTGTCAAAATCAATAAATAAACACATTTGTAATGTTAGACTGCTATAAATTCAACACAGTTCTACAGAATATGGACCCTGGAAAGCTTAAGTGGTAGATAATTCACCAAAACTTAATCTTCTGCATTATTATTATTATTATTATTATTATTATTATTGTTAAAATTGCAAATTTCTTATATTCTGTTTGGAAATCTAAAATCATTATATAATAATTTTTTAAACATCTTTAACACAATTTCTATCAAGAAATAACAGAATGCCTAAAATTTGTTTAGTAATCATAAAAATCATTTGAAGCTAAAAGTAATTTCAGGGATTCAGTGTGATTTAAAATTCCATGTATTAATGGTAGTTGTTGTAAGGGGTCAGATACCGCAGAAGGCGCTGTCTGGTGCGCAATCGGAAGACTGCAACAGAAAGAGGTGATGCTAGAAACCACTTTTCCCTAGTGCTCATCATGGCCAAACGGGAACACCTGTGTGATGCTTATATAAGCTGTTTGCTTGCTGTAGAATGCTACATTCGAAAATTATGGTTGGCAGTGACTCCAATCCACGTAGTGGGGCGAAGTTAGAGGTGTGCCCCAAGGTAATATTTTTGAGGCAGATTTAGGCTATGTACGACCCATTTCCCTGTATAATATTTCAGGCTCATTTTGATTTATTTACTTCTTGTTCTTCAAGTTTACTAAATTATTTAATTTAAAATGTTTTTTTTAATTATTAATTACTTATTTTTTATATTCATTTTTTTTCTTCAATTGCTCATATTCCAGCAGATGCAATTTGATTCAAAAAACCCTGTCTAAAACAGGGAACAGTTCTAGTCTGTTATAGTATATAATGCCACAAAGTCTTAGTATTTGGGGTTGTGTTACATGTCTTTGCCTCTGTCATTTATTATGTGCAGCTTGGTCTTTTTGACATTGTGTTGTGCAACGGTGGATTTGTTTTCATGGAGCCAAATTCAGAGCCACATAATGTGTCCTATTTTGTTTACAAATGCAGCTGTGTCACAAAGCTTGATATAAGCAGGAACAGATGGTTGCATCCTCAGTCTTGAGCTTCACAGATAAGATGATCAGACTGTGATCGGTATAAACAGCTTTGTTTGCATAATAAAAATAATAGTGCGTTCATCTTTCTTCTAAAAAGGTAATAATTTTATAATCTTATGCTTAAATACTAGCAGGGGTGAAAGAGTGATAGCTCTGCTTTCTCCCCGCAGGTTTGTAATAAGGCATAAACATCATGGTAATATTTCTCTCTCTTCTCACCACCAAACATATCCTTCCTACTTCTACAAATAACAGCTGCCAATGGTATATAATGTATATAGATGATAATGGATAATAATAACTAAATTATTGACAATTGTTCATGCTATAATAAATATAAATTGATAGTAGGGTGGCACGGTCACGCAGTGGATAGTGCCTGGGTTCAAGCCTTGGGTGGGGCGACTCAAGAAATTTATCAGTGGAGTTTGCATGTTCTCCCCGTGTTCGTGTGGGTTTTCTCTGGTTACTCTAGCTTCTTCCCACATTCCAAAAACATGCATGATAGGTTATTTGGCATCTATAAATTCCCCATTAGTGTTTGATAGTGTGTGCACCCTATGATGGATTGGCGCCCTGTCTAGGATTGTTCCTGCCCTCACACCCAGAGTTGTCTGGTGAGCACTGGTTTTTCCATGACCCTAACACTATGATTAAGCGAGTATAAAAAATGAATTAATAGTAGTAGTAGTAGTAGTAGTAGTAGTAGTAGTAGTAATAATAATCATAATAATAATAATAATAATAATAATAATAAACCAATTGCGAAAGTTGAGACACAGTAGAAAGACTGTATAGAACATATAAACACATATCAATGATACATTTTCAAAGTTCAGGAAAATTATTAGTACGTTTTGCACTTGACTTTTAAAAGTTGGAACATAATGCGTGAGGATTTATTAGCAACTAATGAATTTATTTGCAATTAAGTGACATGACTCAGTGTTATAAAAAGCAGTTCAGTGAGGCAGAGTTTCTTAAAGATAGGTAAAGGTTGACTAATCTGTGCAAAACTGTATGTGAAACCATTTAAAAAATGTTATATTTTAAAAAATTTTGAAGATTTGAGCTTTTTTGTTGTTGGATTTTTAAATATTATAATAACAGATCTCACTTTCAAACATTACAATCTATATTAAACGATGTATTGAATGATTTTTTTAAATATACATAAGCAAATAACAGAGGAGTCTCATCCACTGAGCAAAGGGTGGGCAAAAAATGTAAACCCCCTGTAACGTGCACTCCACGGAGCTGGCTCAGATCAGGAAGCTGTCACGCACTCCTATCTAGTCAATAGAGTGTGTGTTATAGAGCTATGGGACACACCCTGTAGGGAATGCACATGTGAGCGTGCTGGAAGTGCCTCCATGCTAACCTCGAACCATACCACAGAGACAATGCAAGAGTGACATAAACAGAATCTTTATTTTTACTAATTAAATTAAACAAAAACTCATCCATGAATCTCGTCATCGGAATCCAACGATACCATGAGCTGCATGGTATGTTCGTGATGCATGACATTATCGGATGACATGCAATGCATGGGAACAGATACAAAAGACATGAAAACAGGAAAAAGCTAACTGCGAATGTGCTGTTAAACAAACATAGACCACACGAAAACAAGAAGACTAGACAATAACATGGACCGGGAACACAAAGTATGGGAACAAGGGTAGCAGAACACAAAACTAGGCAACTACATAAACCATTTATAAGTGCAAGTAAACACTTTAACACACAAAATCCACGTTCAAACATAACCATGTTAACAACTTTACTACATTAACACATTACCACTTTAACACATTACTACTTTACCACTTTAACGATTTGTGCCGGTAACAGAATACAAACTTCTTTATACAGGTGCTGGTCATAAAATTAGAATATCATAAAAAAGTGTATTTATTTCCATAATTTTATTCAAAAAGTGATGCTTGTATACTATACACATTTGTTACACACATACTGATATATTTCAAGTGTTTATTTCTTGAATATAAGTACCTAGATTAAGGATCATGGTATCCCTGTTCTTAAATGTCCAGCAAACTCACCTGATCTTAACGCTATAGAAAATCTATGGGGGTATTGTGAAGAAGATGCCATACACCAGACTCAATAATGAAGAACAGCTAAAGGCCACTATCGGAGCAACCTTGGATCACTTGAGCAATGCCACAGACTGATCGACTTCATGCCATGCCGCATTGCTGCAGTAATTCTAGAAGAAGGAACCACAACTAATCATCAGATCTTTTGTATATTTTGTATAGTATACAAAATAACCTTTTTGAATGGAATTACTGAAATAAATCAACTTTTACATGATATTCTAATTTTGTGCCCAGCACCTGCATATTCTAGCATGGATCATCAAAAACTTTGCAGCCTGAGAAGTCTAACAAGGGTGTGTGCAGGACGGAGCTGACATTTATCAACATTTGCACATGCTTGAAGTGAACTTACAAACAAAAACTTGTAGCTACTGCTGCTCATGGACTGAAACAGAAGCATAAACATGACAGATGTATGAATGAATGAATGAATTTACTGTCAAATCTGCAATAAATATGTTCCTCTCAGACCCACAAAACATGACAAGGACACAGAAACTTACATGACAAAAATAAACACCAGACAATCGGGAAAGAGAGAGAGGTTGATGCGCATGCACGCCGCCTTCTTAGAAAAGAATACAGTACATAGAAAAAGAATATACTTGGGGGGGATATACACTGCAACTCACAATTCCTGAGGGGATAACTGTAAGAAGCAGTGGGAAAAAACACCCCAGCAAAAGAAACAACACATTAACATATCACACAACATGAGACTAGTCATGCCACAAGGTACAGTGTAGGCAACGGGGATAAGGTTACTCCAGTTCGCTCACAGTAGGGGTTAAAGCATCAAAGGCCTTGGGAGGAAAGACAACTAATCTCCGCTCTACCTTATCCAGAGGATTATGTTTTCACAGCAGCAGCAGCCTTGAAGAGCTGTAGCCGGTTTATTGGAGCCAAAGCATAGATTTAGCCTGGTTTGTTGAAAGAGGATAAATTTTTACAAACCCTATAGTTTATACTGCGTCCATATATCCATTTTGTCTATTTAATCTGTTACGTTCTCCCAGACGTTCAATTTGTTTGAGCAGAGATATGATGTTGATGTGTTCCGATTTACAGTCACAATTTGATTGCTGACAGCTCTACTCATTGCGTCAATCATGTCAGGCAGCTTTAACGGGGCTCGGACAGCTGTTTCCGTTAGTTTAGTTTCTCGATAGGTCGAGGCAATGCCTAATCCAATCAGCAGAATGCCTGTGATCATGGTTCCAATTAGATAGACGTCCTCAATGTCCTCCATGGAAAGAGTCGCCAGGCACACGACCTGCTAATTCTCCCTCATGTAGCCAGCTTCAAACATACTGTCAAGACAGGCTGGTTCCCCCGAACCCAGACTTTACATTGAGAAGATGGTGTCAGATTCATTGAGAGACCATTTAATTAATTCTATAATTTTGTATTTTTTAGAGCAGATTGGAGAAGTCTCTCAGAGTAGTAGTATACTAGACAAAACAGGAAAAATGTAGCAGGAAAGAGAAGGTAGAGGAGAGAAAATGTGACCGCTTTTGTCAAGAGTAGGGCTGTTAAATTACAGAAACATAACATAGTGCATAAGTCCATGGATCAAACAGAGAACAGAAAACCAAAAACAGTCTGCGAATACCTAACGCCTCAAATGTAATAAAGTAATCTGTTAAAGTACTAGTAATATTATTTATCTATCTATTCCATGTAAAAAATCATAAATAAGAGCAGACCCCTAATGCAATAATTTTAAATTTTCTATACCCGCTTAATCCAATTTCTAGGACAACGGCAGAAATGAACCTCGACAGGGCTCTAATCCATAGTCGTAGGGTGCACACACAAACAATCATACAAAAATGGGCAATTTTTATTGTAGTTTTTTATTCTAGTAATGTGAACTTAAAAGAAAGCTGCTGTTTACCACTTAATATGCACCGAACAGCACAGTTTGTCAACCAGATAGACTCCGAGATACTTATAAGATTGAAATTCCCGATATTCTTTCCATCGAATATCACAGGCTGATGGGGATGTTTTAGTCTCTGAAAGTCCATGACCATCTCCATGGTGATCATCTCCCATCTCCACCATCTCAGAAATATAACCACCCAACCTGACATACTGCAGACGTTTTGTGAGGTAGTTGTAAATCCACGTAGCACTGAATCCATACCTTCTCCAGCTGTTCTCTCAGGATCTAAGTCTTGATTGTATTAAAAGTGCTGGTAAATTAAAAAAAACTTGAGCCTTGGGTATTCCCTCGTCCAGAAATGGAAGGGTCTTGTAAATCTAATATAGACAATCAGTATATCAAGTATAGAATCAAGGACAGAAATAATTAATCATCCAATTTGTACACTATGACATCCTGTATAATTAAATGCTAGATTGCTTACTGTATATTGTAACATATATAACATTATTTGTGCATAAACACCTCCTCTAAGTTCCCCATGTCCTCATATTTGATCTATTTTATGCTCGTTAGCTGGTTTCAGCATTGACCCTTAATCTCAATGTCTTTTCTCAATGTCTTATTGAGCCACATTATGTTTTTTATTCTTGCTTTGTTTGCTAGCGCTCTATCTCTTCTCCTTAGTGTTTATACCTATTCTTGAATATATGATTGCTCTCATGACTGAAAAAACAAGGCTGACAGCTTTAGAAGCACTCTTTATGTTACAAGATTCATTTTCTGATGTAAGCTTGCATCATATCCCTTTCTGGTGAAATCAATGGTGGCAGGTGGTTTTTCAAATGAGGGAGCAGACTATGGGCTGACATAATAAAATGTTATTTTTACTTGTATATAAAAACATTACTGGTATATAAAATTTTCCTTTATTTTCTAAGGTAGAAAATGCCCTGTGACCCGGTTATACCAGCTGGGAGTATTTTCCAGAGACCTTATTTAGCACGCTATACCAGGAGAGTTAAAAAAAGGTTGTTTTCCATGATTTCTGAAAGAAATCTATCTTGGGCATGTTGTTTTATTCTTTCAGATTGTTTTAAGTAAGTCAATAATCAAATTAAAATAATAAATAAATCTTATACAGCATCTTTCTAATATCCAAGGACTCTTTAAATATAATCAACATGGAGCACGTATAGAATATACAGTGGTTAGACAATGAAACTGAAACACCTGTCATTTTAATGTGGGAGGTTTCATGGCTAAATTGGACAAGCCTGGTGGCC
>JAOUQV010000040.1:18061213-18074747 GCA_028565295.1 Aspidoras spilotus
AGTGTTTAAAATGTTCCCTTGGTTTGGTTCAATAGGCTACACAATCATGGGGAAGACCTTGGCAGTCACTGACGCACTCCACTAGGAGGGTATGCCACAGAGGGTCTTTGCTAGAAAAGCTGCTGTTCACAGAGTGCTGTATCCAAAAATATTAATGGAAAGTTGAGTGGAAGTAGTAATGTGTGGTAGAAAAAGATTCACAAGGAACCAGGAAAACCCCAGCCTTGAAATGATACTCAAGAAAAGACCATAATAAATTTAGGGAAGATTCACAAGAAGTGGACTGCTGCTGGAGCTACACGCATGTATCCAGGACATGGGCAACAACTGTTGCCTTCCTTGTATCCAGCCACTCGTGAACAAGAGACAATGCCAGAAGAGTCTTGGCTGGGCTTAACTGGACTATTGCTCAGTGGTCCAATGTGGTGTTTTTGTAAATTTTGCATTTTATTTGAAATTTGTTGCCCCAGAGTCTGGAGGAAGAGTGGGGGGGGGGGGCACAGAATCCAAGCTGCTTGAGGTCTAGTGTGAAGTTTCCAGTCAGTGATGGTTTGGGAGTCATGTCAACTACTGGTGTTGTATCGAAACCAAAGTCAGAGCAGACCCTGACCAAGTGTTGAATGCATTAACTATACATACTTGAATAATATTCATATTTTTTGAGAATGAATGTTGGGTCGTTGTCTGTAAGCAATAATCATCAACATTAACAGACCCACTAGAAATAAATCACTGTTTGTAATCACAATATAAAATATAACTTTTCTAATTTATTGAGATGGTTGTTTTTAACCTTCTCCAGTTATCTGATGTTTTGCGGACACGTGATTAAACCAGAAGAAGATATAATGTCTGAATTTGTGCTAATACTTGTATTGCTGTGCTTTTTTGCAGTAACTGTCAGCTCCCTGGCACGTCGGTTGAGCATGTTCTTCCTTAATGACGCGACAATGGGTGAATCTGGCTCCGCTCCGCTCCCTAATGTGTCCTTTTCTAAGCCTAATTACCTGCCTAGTGTAGAGCCACATGGTGAGCTGAAGACCAAAGAGCCTCTTCTCTCACATCGTTCCTGCGACTCTGTCAGTGGGCCCACAGACTGCCCATCTACTCCAGCAGATTTCAGCTCTTCCATGGGTTATGGCTCCTTGTCCAGCAGTCCGTTTGTGGTGCTCGGTCAGGCTAAAATGGAGGTAGAGCTGGATGCTGACACCACTATTGATGAGGCTGAGGAGGCTGTCCTTCTGGGCGAGTCTCCACTTAAGCAGGAGCTCAGCCTCAGCATGCTTGGCTGCCGTGAGGGGGTGTACTCACCTGAGTTCTTCCCCTCCTCTGAGGAGCGTCCTACCACTCCTCTTCCTCCTTTGGAGGAAAAGCAAGACTTGAATAACTCTTATGCTCTTCCATCTGTCACCCATGAGCCTGGTAACTGTGCTCCTGTTCCTGCCCAAGAAGTCCTTGTGTCATCAATGGCTGCTGATGCTCCAGAGCAGGAGGTATGTTTTCATCCAGGAGCAGAATTTTTAACACTGTTTTAGAAACCTGTTTTAAACATGTTCTCTCTCCATGCAGAGTGTTGAGGAAGAAACATCTAAAGCTTCAGAGCACAGTCTGAAACTATCCCAGAATTCAAAACTGGCCGATTCTCAACCAGCACCTAGTGAAGTCATACTGCCTCCTATAACCTTCCCGAAGTTTGACACGTGCAGCCCAAGCCAGGCTATTTTTAAGCCGCAGTGGCTGGGTGTGGGATTTGGAGCAACAGGCGTCCGTGCGAAAGGAGTTCAGAGTCGTGGGAGAGGACCCTCGTCTCCCCTGTCCAGCCGCATACCAGCTACTGATGAGAATGAAAATAGAGTTGTGCTCAACAAGCAGAAGCAGAGAGGTACGTCATGCATTGTTTTTATGAAGGGTTATGGGTTACTCTTCCCTTTTGGGAAGGTCATTACTGTGTGTTCGCTTGATGCGTCATTAGTGATGCATGATTTTTCTTTGTTGCAGGCAAACCTCTGATTGGCGAAGGGAGATCTCCGCTGCAGATCCTCAAGGAAACCAACTCACCCAGAAAAAACACTGGACAGGTTCATCCATGTTTTCTTATTTCTTTCATGCACACTGTCTTTGTCAGCAGATTGCAAGCCCAGATAGATAAGTGAAATGTACAGAGCTGAGGTCACCGTCCATTTTGAAACCGAAAGCTACTTCTTGGGTACTAATTAATGAAAGTTCTACCAGTATTTAAATTGCAGGCTTTTTTTTTTCCACCCGTAGTGCGCCGCCCTGTGGGGTAGTTAAGGTAGCTTGAGTGACATGTTCTGAAATGTCCTCAACCATTGTGCTGCTTTGCTGTTGCCATAGTCGACCTGCAAATGAGACAGTGGTTGAAAAGGAGCTCTTCCTCCCATTGACTTTAGTATTTCTGTAATGTTTTCATGTGTAAATCATCTGGGCCCCCTGGTTCAGAGATCTATTCTCCCCTCCCCCCCTTCAGAAACGAAGCACAGCAACCTATTTTGCACATTGTTATAAATTAATACACACACTTACCCCTAAAGGTTCTCTCAAACCTTTGAGAGAACCTTTAGGGGTAAAGGTTCTCTCAAACCTTTGACACTGTACTCTTAAAGACAGCTAAACAACTCTGTGACTTGGTGAATGTGTATTTAGTAAAGACAAGTATATTCAGTCTCCCAGCAGTAATTGTAATGAATACTAATTAATTTAAAGTAGTGCTGGGGCAGCACGGTGACGCTCTAGATAGTGCTGTTCCCTCACAGCAAGAAGGTCCCGGGCTCTATCACCTAGTTGGGGGTGACATTCGGAGCAACATTTCAGTGTGAAGTTTGCATATACTTCCTCAATTTGCATGGGTTTACTCCGGCTACTTTGATTTCCTTTTACAGTCCAAAGACGGGCAATGCTCGGTAAATAAGATGCTAAATTGTCTGTGTGCATGCAATGACGTTGTGCACTCGGAGCAAGCTCCAGGGTTTGATTCCCCCTGATGCTTATTAGGAATGAAGCCTTGTTTGTCATGAATAGCCATGTGTGCCAGTATCTGTTTAGGTTGTGCAAAAAAAAAAAAAACCATGTACGTTGTGTTCTGTGCAGATGAAGCTGAAGGTTTCTACTCCAGAAAAACTGAGGTTCGTGCAAATGGACAGAAGAGCTCTTGTTCTTTCTCTCAACAAAGAGAACCAGTGAAACTTTCTCCCTCTCTCTCAGCAGCTATACAGCTGAATTTTGTATGTTTGTGGGCCATGTGTGGATGTAAAATTTTATATTCTTTCTTTCTGTTGTGCCCCTCCTCCTTAAAATTGTAAATAAAATTGAAATTATTTTATTTGTACTGTCTTCCACCCCCCCATCAGTTGAAGTTGCCCAAATCTTCTTGCTTTACTTGGTCAATTTGCATTGGACAGTAATTAGACACTTGCACATGCACGCAGTTGCAGCTGTGTTCAAATTAATAGCAGTCCAGAATGATGAACCAGATTGACCAGTGGTTTTTGTTAGAAATGATATTACTACAGTATTTACTAATTTTACCAGTAGGTGTAGTGGGGACAAAGAAACTGAGCAGACCCAACATTCATCATATGCAAGCTTGTAGTCTGTGATTGGTTGATTGAAAGGGGAGTGTTCTAAATAATATCAGTGTGAAGTTTAATTAGTGAAGTCATGGTTCTGTGTGGATCAGGTGGAACTTATTTACGGATGAAGCCGGCACTCTGAAAACGGGACATTCCAGACATTATTCAGAAGAACAGCATACTTTTGATTAAATGACCTGCTGCTCAGATACAATGATCTCCAATACCTCGGTGAAAGACATGGGGTGGAATGATGAAAGTAAGCGTGTTCTTTTTGGTCCATGTGCACTCTGAAGATAATGAAGCATGGGTTTTTTTTTTTTTTGTAAATGCCCAGAGAATTACGGTGGACAAAAAGGATGAGACTTGCAGAAACCAGGGTCAGCTTTTTTTTTTTTTTTTTTTAATGCTGTATACAGGAAAATCAAAGGAGGCTGATTATATGATGCTACAAAGTATTGTGTATAATTAATAAGCAATATACTGTGTGAATAATATTTTAAATGATGCCAACTGTTGCCAGGGTTATATAGTTCGAATAATATACACACGGGTATCTACACTCTATCAATAACTAGTTTCCAAACATAGTGATCATTGTGAATTTATAAAGCAAGAGTTATAGTGCGGGTTCTAAAGACGTACGCCGGATGCCTTTTTTTTGCACCGTCCCTTACAGTTTGCACTATTTACACGTCAGCTCTATTATTACACGTTCTGGTGCACACGTGGCACGTAGCATAATTAAAGTACTTTTAGTATATTTAAAAGAAACCAACACTACAATTTCTATTTCGCTCGAACTGGATTTTTTTTTTTTTTAAAGAGGTTGAAAACGTAGAATATCTGCTAAAGTTACTCAGAGTACTGTCATCCATGTTAGACTGGAACATGCTTATAATAATCGTGTGCCACGTCTGTAATCTATTGCATACTTTCCTTAAGTGGTATCTAAGAGATAGTGGTCTGAAATGTAAACACGTATCTCTCTCTCTGCCCAATTTTAAACCAACTGGTGAGTTTCCCTGATTCATGTTTGTCCTCCGTTCTGTAGAAGAGGTGACTTATGCAGAAGTAGTGTTCAGTTCCAGACCTTCAGGAAACTATCCCAGGATCCTGTGCAGCAAGCCATTCCGTCAGTCGAGACACCGAGGCAACTCACGCGGTTATCGTGGCCTGACAGAGCTCCTGTGGAAGGAAATCCAGAATTCATTCAGAATGAAACAAACAGAACCTCCGTAGTTAACATTGAGCTGGGTGTCATGGGGCACAGTGGGGTAGTTAAATCCCCCTAATGCTTGATTCAGTACTGTTCTCTGCATTTAACCAATCCATCCAGAGCAGTGTGCCATGACGTGCCTAGAATGGGGATCAAATCGGCGATCTCTTGGTCCCCAGCTCTCTACCCTACGCATTAAGCCATGGCTGACCCCTAAGATTAAGGTGGAAATGCTGGGGATTGAACCAAGGACCTTATATATGCTATACAATGGTACAATGCTTTACATGGATCTGGTGCCAATCCTAATATCGCGGAACTTGAGAAAGATACTCAGGATCTATTGCAGCATCTCAGTCTCTCTCTAGACGAAGCCCAGGCAGGGTGGACATGCAAATCATTGGATTTGTTGTCTGTCTCCTAATTTGTTTTTGTAGATTATGGAGGTCATTGTGTCACCTGATCTGAGCCAACATCTAATAGCTTGGTTACTTACTACCAGAAATATGCCATAGGTCCAAGCAAATCATGCTAACTCTGGAGGATTCGGGAGAAAGTGCAGAGAGGTAACTGCCCCTGCACTTGTGCACCCTTGTGTAGAAAGATGTTAGACATTGTAGATATAGGACATTTGGTAGAATTTTAGGATGACCCTTCTTAATATGATGATGTGCTCTCTAGCAGCTTCCATGCTATTCTAACCCTCATATCATGCAGTAGGTGCCACTAGTGCATGCTAATCTTGAGCCTTGTTACTTCTCCATCCTGGCTACTCTTTCATTTCCTCTCACTCACCCACTCTCTCAGCCTTCAACATATCCCAGATATTGCAGGTGAAATCGTCATAGCCAGCCAGGAGGAGGCGTCCAGAAAGCGATGGTGCGAGGGAGGTGACACCGCTATTGAGATTCGAGTCCTTGTAAGTAGTCAGCTCCTGATCACCGCGCAGATCATACAGTCTGCAGGACGA
This sequence comes from Aspidoras spilotus, assembly GCA_028565295.1. Taxonomy (NCBI): domain Eukaryota; kingdom Metazoa; phylum Chordata; class Actinopteri; order Siluriformes; family Callichthyidae; genus Aspidoras; species Aspidoras spilotus. The sequence continues at coordinate 18,066,993 of JAOUQV010000040.1, forward strand.
GTCGTCTGAGCCAGTGATCACAGCATTGCCATTGGGGAAGAACTGGGCACAGAGGAAGAAGTGGGTTGTGATATGTGATAGGAAATGAAGCTCATTGGAGTAATACACTATATATCTACTGTGTTTGAGAGTGAGAGAGAGAGAGAGATACAGATAGAGAGAGAGATTGATTCACCCCAATAGCATTTATGTCACTCTCATGACCATAGAATGTCTGTTTGCAGCGGCCTTCTCGGATGTCCCACAGTTTGGCTGAGTAGTCGCATGATCCTGAAATAAAACAATTCATCTCTGGAGACACAGCCAGTGACATGCAGTCACCAATGTGGCCAGTAAAAATTGTCTTCTGTGCCCCAGTCTCGATGTCCCACAGACAGCTAGGGAAATAAATTAAGTGTAGAAGTTAAACTAAAATGTTGCTTATGAACAGTCGATATGTCATTGTTTGAAGAAGAATGAAATGCTCACTAGGTGCAGTCTCCAGACCCAGTGATGATCTCAGTGTCACTCAGGAAGCGACAGCAGGACAAATAGCCTATGTTGTAAAAAGACAGGGTAATTAGGAAATATGTCCATAAAACATGTTCACACTGTACATTTTAAAATACAGGGCTTTTAAGTAATTTCTATTCAATCATTCGTTGTCTTTCTGTCAGGAACCCGGAAACTCTGGCAACCTGGGGAGAATTTAGTGAACATGGCAACCCAATGACGTCACGTATTGACGGAAGTAGCGGCGTTGAGCTAGTCACGTGAAATAATATAGAACAGCGGTTCCTTGGTCTGTGTATTTTAATAACTGTGTATTTTAACACGCATTATTATTACAATGTCCTCTCTAAAATTACTTCTACCTCCTCCCATGTGTTCCCGAGTCTGGACCACGTTACAATTCCACATCATTCTCATGTAGCCGAGGGTAGGAAAAAACCTAGACCCGGGATCCACTCCATTGTACGGATTACATACATCCTCACAGTAAGGGTCACTATAGAGACGTCAGTTCACCTAGCAGCCGTGTCTTTGGAATGTGAGAGGAATCCGGAGCACCCATAGAAACCCGGGGAGAACATGCAAACTCCCCACAGAAATTTCCCGCGTCGTCCCACCCAGGGATCGGACCTGGTCCGTGCTGTGAGGCGACAGTGCAATCCAGTGAACCACTGTGCCACCCTACTAGTTATATTGTAATGTAAAACTTGTCAATATACAGTATACAGGGTGGGCTATTTCTATGGATACATACATGGGGCAGTGGGGTGGCGCAGTGGATAGTGATGTGGCCTCACGACAAGAAGATCCCAGGTTCGAACTCGGGAAGATTCTTTGTGGAGTTTGCATGTTCTCCCCGTGTTCGTGCGGGTTTTGTCCGGGTGCTCCGGTTTTCTCCCGCATTCCCAAGATAGGTTAATTGGAAAAGCTAAATTGTCCCGTCCTAAACCCGAAGTGGTGAGGATTGCGTCAGGAAGGGCATCTGGCGTAAAACATGTGCCAGATCATAATGCGAAGGACTCGCTGTGGCGACCCCTGGGGACAAGGAAAAAGCCGAAAGATGAAAAAGAATTGTAGGCTTTTTTTCCCTGTCACCCTGCGAGTCCCTCGCAGTAGGATCTGGCACATGTTTTACACCGGGTGCCCTTCCTGACGCAACCCTCACCATAATAAAATAATAAATATATATATATATTTTTGTATATATATGGTTGAAAGTTCTATGCATCACCTGTATGTGCATTCAGTTCACGCATGATTTTAATATTGCCGTCTTTTGACATCAGGTTGTAGACGGTACACATGTTATCCAAGCCACCACATGCCACCAGGTTTCCTGAAGGGGCGTATGCACACGTCATCACCCATGAAGACTTCAGTGGGATGGCGTTCACCTAGATCATGGGCAAGCATATAGACACGTGTTACATGCATGTTGTGTAGTTCAAGATGAGAGCACTTAGTTTTTAACATGTCTGCATACTAGTGACGCAACCTAGATATCTTGATAGGAAGCGTGCACAGAAGCATTAGAAACAAGATTGGGATGCTCATTCAGATTATCCCTATCCCACTTGCATGAAATGTCCATGAGTTTCACAGCATGAGATTTTAAAAAGACTGATAAATCCATATTTTCCAACCATTATCTTCCACTTAATCCACATGGTGTCGTGGGCCAACCGATGACCACCTGGCAACTCTGGGTGCAAAGACAGGGGCAACACTAGACAGGGTGCCACTTCTTTATAGGCGCACACACTTTTACACACCAAGGGTCACTTTAGAGGTTCCAATTAACCTAACGTGCATGTCTTTGGAATGCAGGAGGAAATGGGAATACCAGGAGAAAGCCCACACAAACATGGGAAGAATATGCAAACTCCACACAGAAATTTCCTGTGTATACCCACCCACGGATTGAACCCGGGGCCTTCTTGCTGTGAGGCAACAGCACTATCCATTGTGCCACCGTGCCATCTCAGATTAATAAGTGTAGCTTTGTTTTTATTTGAATGTTCTGTATCATATTTAAAGGACATTTGTCCAAAAACAATCAATAGAATGGAAAAATTATACTTCGCATTTAGGGTGGCACAGTGGTAGTGCTGTCACAGCAAGAAGGACCCGGGTTCGATCCCTGAGTAGGGCGACTAAGGAAAAATCGGTGTGTATTTTGCATGTTCTCGCCGTGTTCGAGGTTGATGTCCTCTTTGGGAGTGACCAGGATGGACAGGATTAGTACTAAAAAACATCAGAGGTTCAGCTCAGCTTGGTCAAATTTAGAGAAAGCGGACTGAGATGGTTTGGACATGTGCACAAGAGGGGCAGTGGGTATATTTGTGGGAGGATGTTAGAGATGGTGCTGCCATGCAGGAGGCAGAGAGGAAGACCAAAAAGTAGATATATAGATGTGGTCAATGATGATGTACAGGCAGCTGGTGCGAGAGCAAAAGATGCAGAGGACAGAGTGAGGTGGAAAAGATTAACACCCCGTGGCCACCCCTGATAAAAGGAGTATCCGAAAGAAGAAAAAGAAGAAGAATTGAATAATACTGGAAGAGGAGATGTTAAACCCTGCACCTAACAAGTGGGATTTACATAGTACCAGCCATGTTCTTCCTCTCTATCTTTACTGCCAACTTGTAAGCTCTTCACTGGGGACACCAAGCAGGCACCTCCCTTCATCTGTGTTTTGCTGAATTATATCCCAAGACACCTCCGGGAGACTTAACAGATCTCAATCTGGCATCCCAGACCAACTCCCCTGCAATCTCAACTCTCTGACCTAGAATATCTTATTTCACACCTGCAACACTGATGTTCCCATACGATGTACCTGCTCTAGTTGGCGCCATTCTAACCATATACTAACACACACCAAAGTAAGGTGTGGTACCATGCATGAACTACTCTGATTCTGATCTAGTATATATTCAAGATCATTCTTGTTATAGATAGATGTGTATATATATATAAATCACATGTTAGATGCCGAGTACCTTGTTGGTGGTGTAGGTGTCCCACACGATCAATTTGCCATCCTGAGATGCGCTCACACACAATCTGGCGAATAAAGACAGCATTTCACGTTGGCACAATATACTACAAGTGGACATGGGGTCAGTTATAACTCATTTATTACATTTGGGAAAATAATGCCATTGTTGACTACCATCAGACACATCAGTATAGATCTAGTTACTCACAGGTTGGTGCATACCTGGCTAACCCTGCACAGCTGGTCATTTGCATGTGTTTCTATATACCTGTGTGTGTGTTTGTTTGTGTGTGTGTGTATGTACTTTGAATCTGTGCCCCATTGCATAGCGTAGATCTTGCCCAGATGTCCCCTCAGAGTTTTTCTGGATTTGAGCTGAACTTTCCCCAGTGCTGCTGTGCCGGAGACGCTATCCGGCAGCGTGGCATCCTGCACCGATTTCCGTGCTGCCTGTGGAGGTCAAAGGTCAGAAAAATGCACTTAGTGTGAAAAATAGCATCGATTTCTCACAGAACCTCAAACTGCGTCGGGTTTAACAAAGTGTTGGTATAGTGCATGCTACTGGTAAAAGCCAGGAGTATTAGTATTCGGGGTTCGACTCGCCGGGCAGAGATTGCGATGCTCGGTCAACTTATTCCTATCCGACAGAGCACATCTGTGACGGCGTGTGACTTAACGCTTGTATAAAAGTACAATGAAGGTGCACTGGTGTACATCCCTTGCTGTTTGTTTGATTTTTATACCAAACTGGGATTCGACTCGCCAGGGCTGCAAAGGCTGCCAAGAGATTGGGATGCTCAGAGATTTGGAAAGTGATAACGGTGTATAACATGACTCTTAGTACAATAGTACAATGAAGGTGCACTGGTGTACAGTTTGAAAAAGAATACCGCTTGCTGTTTGGATTTAATATGAAAACTGGGCTAACTGGTATTTCGAAATGCCAGGGCTGCAATAGCTGCCAAGAGATTGCGATGCTCAGTCAGCTTATCCCTATCCTGCGGAGCACATCAGTGGCATCTACCACAGCAAAATCAATGACTGTGTATGACATGATGCTTAGTATAATAGTACAAAGTCTGTGTGACGGTGTACAGTTTGGTTTATATGTGATATATGTGGCGATACTAACAGCGATCTGCTCCTTGATGTCCTCCACCTCCTTCCGGAGTTGCGCCATTTCACCCATGGCTTCCAGTCGTCCAACCCAAGCACCAACGAAGATGAACAGGAAGCGAGATCGAGTAAGCCGAGTGACTTCTAAAGGGGCAGAAAATGAGAACGTGAACGAAACGAGTCAACGAGTCCATAAGACTTGTATAGCCACTATATAGTCTTCACTTCCATACGGAAGTCACATTGAAACCAAAACACTCCCTTGCTGCCTTGGCCATTTGCAATTCAAACTCCTTTCAACTGGTTTGCAAATGGTCACAAATAAGGATGCACGCAAACATGCACTGGTTTAACCACAGGTCCTGAGAACATTCATGAAAAATAAAATAGCCATGCAGACTAGACTGAATCAATCATAACAAGTAGCTCTGAGATCTTATCCTTTTGTGTTTTATCATCGACAAACAGCTTTCGAGCATTAACCGATGTCACCGTGGTTAGACACCACATTATGCTTAAACACTGAGATATCGCTGACCTCATAATCCCTATACATTATATGCGTATTACAAAGTTATTCGAGGAATCATTCGTCTGAATGAACTCCATTATCTGAATGAACTCTATTCCATTAGAATAAGGATAATTTATTTATATTTAAGCATTTAAACTCTTTTTCAACCTGAATTTGCATTACCTCATCGAATAGAATTAATAAACCAACACTCACTCCATTATTATTATTATTATTATTATTATGTTATTATTATTATTATTATCCGAGTAACACTCAGTTCAATATTCAGTGAAATCTTACCGTATAAAAGGAGGTCAGTTTTTCCTGCTATTGCCGATTAAATGACTTCGTGTCCCTAGCCTGCTCTTATGACCAAACGAGTTTGCCTAAAATTTGTTTGAGGAAGGGGAGTGAGAGAAGGTGCAGGCAGGGTTCGAGGGAGGGAACTGCTCCGCCATGGACATTAGTCAAATGGTGTCGTTTTACATCTTTTTGCAAACATGAAGGTGGATTGCGCAATATTGGTACTGTTGTGATTTGTACCATCGTGTTATGTTTGGCTTTTATCAGATTAGCTTCTAATAAAAAATAATAGCAAATGTGTCCTGAGAAATGGGGGGTTTGTATGTGGCAGGGTTAGCGTATACAGGATTGGCATCCTGTGGGGGTAAATTGAGGTATGGGAGATAATAAGTACTGGACAGAAGAGAAAGAGAATCAGTTTAGATGGACGGATGGACAGTTTTAGGGCAAGTAGGTTTACTATGAGTTCAAATCCAGACTGGAGAGATTTGAAAGGATTACAGGCAACTATAGGAATCTACCCGTAGATAGAACTATACACTCACCGGCCATTTTTTTAGGATTTGTCTTCAGACAACCTTCAGAACTTGATTATTTGTAACATCTTTTCAACAGAGGTGTTATTCTGCATTCCTTGGTTGTAATGAGTGATTATTTGAGTTACTGTTGCCTTTCTATCATCTAAAACCAGTCTGCCCGTTCTCCTCTGACCTCTCATATCAATACCTGCCGCTCACTGGATTATAAACCAACACATCTGGCACTAACAACTATGCCATGTTCAAAGTCACTTAAATCTCTTTTCATGGTCAGTTTGACTCGAGCACCTCTGTATGCCTTAATTCATTGAGTTGCGGCCATGTGATTGGCTGATTAGACATTTGTGTTAACAAGCAATTGAACAGGTGTATCTAATAAAGTGGCCAGTGAGTGTAGTATCCAGTATGTATAGTGTAGTGTAGCATAATTTATCACTTGGTGTCAACAATCAAAGACAATTCAGGTGTGTGTTGTTTTATCATTCATTCATTTTCTACACCCGCTTAATCCTAGTTTAAGGGACACAGGGAAGCCGGTGCCCACCCGGCAACTAAGCCTAGACAGGGCGCCAAATCATCATTGTGCACACGCACTCAGACAATTAAGAGACACTACTTAACCTATCAAGCATGTCTTTGGAACGCTGGAGAAAACCTGTGCGAGCACGGGGAGAACATGCAAACTCCACACAGTCGCCTCAAACGGGGCTCGACTCCGGGATCTACTTGCTGTGCGGCCACAGCACTATCCAGTGTGCCACCGTGCCGCCCATGTGTTGTTTTAAAATATTTTTAATTATAGACATTAAAAAAAGTATCACAGAAGAGTGTTAACTTACCTCCTCTTCTCAAACCCTCCTCTCGTCCCTATGCTTCACCTCCCCACTTCTAGTCTTTTATCGCATCAAGTGTATTGCTCTTATTGCTTCACTATTATTATTTTTTCAGGCTGTTTGACCCCGATGCTACTCAGTTTTGCCCTCGCCCTGATCTCTCCTGCCCCGTGGCCACCTCTGTGCTGGACGGCTGATGTTTGTAGGGATGAAATGTGTTCAGAGTTGAAAGGATAACACAAAGGATGTGGCATGTGAGGGATATTTGCCTGAGAGGAAAAGAGAAAGTCAGCAGTTGGGTTCGAGCACCTTGAAACCCGAGCTGATGGGAAGAAGCGATGCGAGAACACACGCGCAGACGAAATGAACAGGGCAGGTAATAAAATGATCATTACCATATGACTCGCTCATAAGCAAAGCAAATGAGTCAAGCGTGTGTTTTTTTTTTTTTTGCATCTTCAAGACAGCAGCATGGACAGACCGCTCCTAACCTGACCGCTCCTAACCTGTCTGCGCTTGACCGCCCTTATGACACCTTTCACCTGTAGAAAAGGCTCTAGTGCTTCAGTGTAATATTTTTGATGAAGGTATCGGGTTTGAACGATGTACGACGCTCCGCTCAGTAAATGCATCATTTGCTTAACAAAGTCTGAGTAGTTGCTCGTTAAAAGACCTGAGCTTGTGCAATGTTATGGATGTTGTCGATATGGATGGATGCAGACGAACAAGTACCCTCAGTAGTTAGGGTCACAGGGAAGTCAGTGCCCACCCGGCAGCACAGGGTGCACGTCAGAAAGAACGCTAGTGCCACTCCATTGTAGCGCACACACACACCAATTCAGGTTATGTACTGTGCGAGAAATCTGGAGCACCGACATGGACACATGGTTGACATGCAAACTCCACAAATAACCCAACTTGGGAATCAAACTCAGGACATACTTGCCCTGTGAC
>JAOUQV010000040.1:18155717-18169163 GCA_028565295.1 Aspidoras spilotus
ATCCACCAGCATCACGTAGTGACCTGGCCACTATCCTGCAAGAAGAATGGCTTAAAATCCCTCTGACCATTGTGCAACACTTGTATGTGTCGTTCCCAAGATGAATGCGACGCAAAAGGAGGCCCTACACCATACTAATAAATTATTGTGGTCTAAAACCAGGTGTTTCAGTTTCATTGCCCAACCCCTGTAGGAAGGTAGGTCGGTAAGTAGGTAAGTAGGTAGGTAGATATATAGATAGATAGATAGATAGATAGATAGATAAGTAGGTAGGTCGGTAGATAGATAGATAGACAGATAGATAGATAGATACCGGTTCACATTAAACCCGGTTCCTTTTTGCTGTGGAGCCACAGCACTATCCACTGCGCCAAAGTGCAGCTGGTAATACTGTAGAAAGACATGGTACATGGTACATAATTTAGCATTTCCAATTCACCTAACGTCTTTGGACTGTGGGAGGAAACCGGAGCACCCGGAATAAACCCACACAAACACGCGGAGAACAAACTCCACACAGAAATTCCCAGGTTGCCCCATCCAGGGATCAAACTCAGGTCTTCTTGCTGTAAGGCACTATCCACTGCGCCACCTTTCTGCCCCATTAGATGAACAGATGTCTTTATTTTCATATATTAATCTTTGCTTTGTGATTAAATGCAGATCACAGATACACTGCGAGCGAAACAGAAATAATGATGTCAGTGGAGATTGAATGAAGAATATGTTTGTCTCCTAGCAACAACATCCTGTACTTAGCTGGTGTTGTTCAGTCCAGTGAGAAGAGCGGGCATCAGAAACCTCTATATATACAGTATATACACTTCCTGGCCAAAAAAGTCACCACATGGACCAGACTTCCTGTCATTTCAAAATCCGGAGGACGTTACCCCGTATAATAATAATGCGACCCCACGTCGATTAAGAGGAAGAAACTGAATAAATGAATGAATATAATATGGATTCCTGCCTTTGCACCCAAAGTTGCCGGGTGGGCACTGGCTATCCCGTGACCCCACGTCGATTAAGCGGAATCAACTGAATGAATGAATGAATGAATATAATAAATAGATGTGAGCACGCAGAACTTCTGCCTGTGATGCAATCAGAGTTATACCTGTTTGAAGGATTTGTCTAATGGTGATGCAGGGCATCAGGGCAATAAGAATGGCAGCTGAAATGATGCACCCATTATTATACTTCTGCATAACCCTCAGGGGGCCATCTGGGCTTTTGTTATGCATCTGCTTGCAACTAACTGTGTGTGTGTGTTTAAATGTGTTTTTTACCCAAGACAGCATCCTAATAAATCTAAAACATCTAAAATAAACAACAGTGGTGCAGTAGTAATGCTGTCACCTCACAGCAAGAAGGACCCAGGTTTGATACCCGGGTGGGACAACGTAAAAATGTTCTTGGGGCTCCGGTTTTATCTCGTATTTAGAAGACATGAATGCTAGGTTAATCTGTGTCTTTGAAGTGGTTCTTAGTATTTGAGTTTCTTCATTGTTGCTCGGTGGGCACTGGCTATCCCGGGACCCCACGTTGATTAAGAGGAAGAAACTGAATGAATAAATGAATGAATATAATAAATAGATTTGAGCACGAAGAACTTCTGCCTGTGATGCAATCAGAGTTACACCTGTTTGAAGGATTTTTTTGATGGTGATGTAGGGCATCAGGGCAAGAAGAATGGCAGCTCAAATGATGCACCCATTATGCCGTGTGCCTACAAGCCTGTGAGGGCAGTGCTATGATCTGGAATTGCTGCAAGTTGTCAGGTCTAGGTTATGTGTCTAAAAGAGGTCAGCTTACTGCTTGAATATACTGAACAACCAGGTTAATTCATTGATTAACAGCATATTTTTGGACTGTCGGAGAAAACCAGAGCAACCTGGAGGAAACCCATAAAGAAATACATTGGGAGAACATGCAAACACCACAGCCCTTACGTGAGCTGATATATACAGTACTGTATATTAAATGTATTCATTATCCTCTGCTTGATTCACACGGGGTTGTGGGACAGCCGGTGCCCACCTGGCAGCTCTGGGTGCAAAAGGCATGAACAATCCTAGACAGGGTGCCACTCCATCATAGGTCACATTTACAGTCATACACACATTCACACACGAAGAACCATTAAAGAGTCACCAATTAGCCAAATGTGTAATTGTTTGTAATGTGGGAGAAAACCTGAGCACCCAGAGAAAACCCATGCAAACACCCGGAGACCACCGAAAAAATTTCCCAGGTTGAACCTGGGTCCTTCTTGCTGTGAGGTGATAGCATTACCACTGCACCACCATGCTGCCCCCTGTATTTAAATAACTTGTTCCGACTGCGGTGTTTGGAAATGACGAAGTCACAAGTAAATTGTGAGAAAAATCAAATATTTTTAATGTAAATACATATTAGCCTATAGATATTTTTATGTAAATCATTAGAATCACTTTCACACACTCTTTCTCTCTCTCACTCACACACACACACACACACACAAACTCCGACATCATTAAAGACTGATTGACTTTATTCCAAAGAAATCTGTTTGTCTATAGCTTTAACATCAGGTGGTCACTCGTTCGCAAAACCCTCATCCCTAACACGTAAACTTTGACCCCCTCATACACAAGCCCAATGCCTCCTCCACTTCAGTAGAAGTACAGTAGAGGTAATAACAATATCATCATATTTATATTCATAACCATCCTTAGATGAATCATTGCACAGTCGTAGAAATGTGAAAAAAGCTGAGAATTTTAAAACAAAGAATGATTCACTTCCCCCTTCGCGTCTCTCTAGGAATGTATGGTTTCGGCTTTACTCTGATCATTAGCTCAGGTTTTAATCATAAAAATTACACATTACCTGTAATTAACTCATTTAGATTGCTAGGGACGATGGGGAATGAAGGGGGGGCTGTAGGAGGGGGAATACAATATGCATGTGCATAGAGATTCTAACAGTTGAGGCAAATACTGCCACTATCTGGCAAGTAAGATGAACGACAACAGACTGACTGGCAATGATTATCATATCTGCCATGCTGCTTGGACAACACTGGTCCTAGTTACCCAGTCACTTATTTATATATTTATCCCTATGTGAATTGACAGATTTGATCAGGTAGACCCACCCTACACCCTACAGGGTCAGCTGTGGCGAAATGAATAGAGTAGAGGACCAAATGATCGCCGGTTCAATCCCCACTCCAAACCCTTAATTGCTCCCTGCGTGCCTCAATGGGGGCAGAAAACTGCTCTGGGTGTTCACCCCTGGATGGGTTAAGAAGCAGAGAAATAATTGCCCTGCGGGGATTAGTAAAAGTAATCATAATTTTAAAAAATCCTACAGTGTATATGCCTTGCTGTAGGTATACAGGGTGGGCCATTTATATGTATACATACTATGTATCCAAATGGCCCACCCTATACAATTAATGAGTGTATGTCATAATACCATCACAAGCCAACCGTCTTAAACCCTCATTTCTAAAACAGTAAGCAGTGATCCCGTAGACTACGGTCAGTATAGTGTATAATGACAATGTCACCTCTTTTATAGCTGGTCATTTGACCTCTAATGGCCCGAGTACATTAACGCTAACATACTCTCTGATTTTGCACTGTGAGTAACGTTATACACATCATCCCAATATCATGTCCCATTTGCTTCCTCGATTAAAAGGTGAATTAAAGGGGATGGCTAAATGAAGTTATTAAGGGCTGAAGTAGGGTTTAAAGAAGGTAACAAAAAAAATTGATTTATTGATGTGTAATTGACGTTTGGCAAAAACAGTTAATCCTGCAATTAAGATTTCCCCTAAACACAAAGTTCCATCCAGTTGTGGTGTGGGTGCGATATATCACTTCAGTTATCAAACAGAAAAGAGAACACTACCAAGAGAGCCTTCTTTAGACCCTACTTGAGCCCTTAATAGCCTCATTTAGCCATCCCCTTTAATTCACCTTTTAATCAGGAAAGAATTTTCCTATGGGGATCAATAAAGTATCAATTATTATTATTATTATTATTATTATTCAAGCTTCTCTACCGGAATCATACTGCACATCTACTGACTCTGCTGCACATATACAGTACAGAACAGTCCCAGCGTTTACCTTCGTACCCTCCTGAAACTTACCCTTGTGCGTAACATTCAGATCTCATCGGGGTCTACAATGAAACCGCCTTAATAAAGTTACACAATTTAGAAAATGCCTGTAGTTCATTATATTTTTAATAATAACCTGGTAAAAGCAAGTCTGGCCAAATAATAATAATAATAATAATAATAATAATAATAATAATAATAATAATAATAATAATAAACCTAAAACTGCGAGAATGGATTAGGTCCCTTTCTTTAGATTGTAGTACATTTAATACCGATTAAACATCCTGCGTTTATTGGGATGTGCTCTCACTACAGAGATGCCAAAAAGTTCAGTTAGAGGAAGTCTTTGTGCCAGGGAGCTGCAGTTCAGAAGAAGGTGAAGCATCTCTGCATGGCATGTCCAACCTCATCTTCCAACAACCTCACAGTATGAAGAGAGACCACCATTTGTTTCTCTTTACGTGATATGTCTACAGTGATTTTCACACATCTAAAATAGCACATCCAGACATGACAAAACACAGAGGAGGAAGTGGGAGAGACAGACCCGGGGAGAACATCAAGTCCCTCTTCTACATTTTGTCATTCTGATTCACGTGATGAATTGTCCTTGCAGAACAGTATGTCCCCAATCTGTCTATTCCTGATCTACTCCTGCTGCTTATACAGTATCTCTTTCCCTCTCTGTCTCTCAGTCCTGGGCTCCAAGCAGGTCTGTATATGTGGTGCTCTGAGGGGGTGGGAGTGTACAGGCTCTAGGAGGAGGAGGAGGAGAGTGGCCTCTTCTGCGTGGGCTAGGGCCACCACCTCCCTCGCTGTCTGTGTTGGAGGAGGATCGTGGTGGGGGCGGGGCTAGACGAGGCAGCGGCGCAGAGGATGGAGGGATGCGTGAGCACGAGGTCGTGCGTAGGCTCTGTATGCGCCGGCACTCCTGGCAAATGCGTACATGCGTGCAGCCTCTAGGCAGAGGTACAGTCACTGCAGGGGGGCCCAGAGGACCTGCGGGTGTGCTCTTGGCCCCTAAAGGCTCTTCTAAGAGACGCTGAGGTCCAGGGCCGAGATCTGAAGGTGCTCCTGCAGCCCCAGACCCACCTGTTAAGGGCCCTGTACCACTGTAAAGCTTGCCATTGCTGAGTCGCATTTCTCTGACCAGGCGCAGCGGACGCGAGGCTCCCAGGCCAAGGCGAGCGGGGTGGCGCAGGGCTAAAGAGCTTGATAGAGGCCGACGTCGGCGCATGCGAGAACTCTTCTTGCAAGACACAGCGTTCCGAAACTCGCTCAACATCTCCTGACATACAGACACCTGTGAAAGTGAGAAGGCAAGGAAACAAAAAAGGATGCTCATAGTCGGTTAAGCTACTAACCTCGCAAAATACAATGGCGTAGGCTTTAGTCAAATACATTTGAGATTACTATGGTATGCCAATGTGACCCCTTAGTATTTCTACCTCATCTGTTTCAGCAGAGCGCCGTGTTGACCACACGAACTCCATCACTGCCACAAACACTGCGATGATCAACCCACAGATCAATACCACAAAGATCCCGCCAATGTTCTCCATTCCGAGACCTGCAACACAGAAAGACACACCTTTCCACCCTTTCTTACACACACAACAACTGCTAGCTAGACAAAAAATATCCGGATAGCATGGATACACCAATACATGTATGAGCCATTCTAATAGAGTAATTTATTGACATTAAGCAAAGTTATGACATGATACACAGATTAAATGTGAGGATGAGTATACCTTTAGCTCTGTGGTCCTCCTCCTTGGGGCACTGCCCTCCCTCCCACCACCTTCTCTTCAAAATTTCCAGCCGGTTATTTTCCTGGAGCTGCAGCACAGCCAGACTGATCTCATCTCTAAAGGGAGAGCCTGAGAAAAAAAGGGAAGTGTGTGTGAAAGAGAGTGGTGGCAATATGACAAACACTGAGACAGAGAGAAATGTAGCATTATTTTATTTTTTCCAGCCCCTACCTCCTTAGAATGTCTCTATCTTTGTCTCGCCCTGTTTATTAATGTGTGTGTGTGTGTGTGTGTTTAGTGGATTGGCTTGGATGCCTTTACCCGTGGCTGCATGGAGAAGCAATCTTGTCAGCAAGGTGAAATTCATCTCGGCACAGCTGTGTGTGCTTGTGTGTGTATGTGTGTGGGGGAATGTACGTGTCTGAGATGATGACTCTGAGATTGAACTTGCTTCTGTTTATCTCCTCTGACTCCGAAATCAAACGCTTCTATACCCCCCCCCAACACATGGCATATACAACACACTGACCACTGTGTAGCTTATTCAAACTCATTCATTTTCAGCCACACAACTGCCCCTCACTGGATATTTTCTCTTTCTTGGATAATTCTCTCTAAACCCTAGAGATGGTAGAATGTAAAAATCTCAATAGATCTTTTGAAATATTCTGACCGGCCCGTCTTGCACCAACAACCATGACACATAGTCTTTCTTCCCCATTCTGATGCTCAAATTTCACTTCATCAAGTTGTCTTGAACACCTCTACCTGCCTAAATGCATTTAGATGCATCTACACGGGTTAGACAATGAAACTGAAACACCTGGTTTTAGACCACAGTAATGTATTAGTATGGTGTGGGCCTCCTTTTGCGATCAATACAGCGTCAATTCATCTTGGGAATGACACATACAAGTCTTGCACAGCGGTCAGAGGGATTTTAAGCCATTCTTCTTGCAGGATAGTGGCCAGGTCACTACGTGAGGCTAGTGGAGAAAAACATTTCCTGACTGGCTTCTCCAAAACACCTCAAAGTCTTTGCCAATTTAGAGACAGAAATACATCCATTATAAGCGAGAGGCTCCTCATCGCGCTGCCTGGGTAGTCTTTAGATCATCCAGGTCAATGGCAAGTCTTTAACCCAAAAGAAACAGGTTTTCGATTCACCCTGATGGTCAACAACAAATCCTTTTTCCCATGAGCTGCTTTGACTTCACTTGAACCATGTATTTTGTTTTACATTTACCTCTCACTCTCTCTCACACACACACACTCTCTCTCTTTCTCCCCTATTGTCACTGTGTGTTCTCAATCTCACTTGTCCTTACCGTTATTAAAAAAGCATACATGACTAGTGTCTGTAAAACATAATTTTAAAACTAATAAAATTGATTTTATTATTAATTTTTTAGTTTTTTTTAATTTATTAAGTTTAAATTTTTTTCTGTGCATGTTATTATTAGTGAAGGGAATTTCTTTTGGTTCGGCTCTATAAAACAAGCTGGCTCTTTCGGCTCTAAAATGGCTTCTTACATTTTCTTGTTCCTTAATTTGATTTTATCACCAAATTAGATGTAAAATAAAGACAGAAGTAGCGCAGAAAGGAACCGGGTTCAATCCCTGAGTGGAGTGACCTGGGAAATTTCCGTGTGGAGTTTTGCATGGGTTTTCTCTGGACGCCCCCGGGTTCCCAGATTCCAAATGCATGCCAGGTTAATTGGTGTCTATAAATTGGGCCTTAGTGTGTGTGTGTGTCTGTCCTATGATGGATTGGTGCTCTTTCTAGGGTTGTTCCGTGCACCCAGATTTGTCCAGTGGCACCGGCTGGCCTGTGGATTTACCGTAAGAACATAAATAAATGAATAGATGTAAAATGAATGTAGCAGCAACGGGGAAGTCAGAAGTTTTTAAATGTGAGAGGGACACACTGACAGAGGGACTGAGGTCCCTGTCCATAAACTTTGTAATGAATTAGATGCTATATCCTGCATTCAAGACAGATTTAAAAATACGTCTCTTTTATCAAAAAAGCTAAATCTTTATAGTAAATAAACTCCAAATATCATGTTTTTGACGCAATCATGGTTTACATGCTGATGAAAATAGTAGACTCCTAATAAAATGATTGTTTTATTCATGCTGATAACATGAATACCAGCAGGTGGTGCTCTGTGCACTATAATAGGCCCAAATTAGGCTACAGACGTATTCCGGTCACTCACTCTAGGCAATTTCAAATCACATCAGGGCATCAATAATTATTATCTGGGCAGACTCTGCCTCATTCTTGGCATTACAATACAGTAGAGTCGAAAACAAATCAATGAGAGTCTTTGTCTTTGTCATCATTGAATTTAAATGAAATGATATCGGACATTATGCTAGCTGATAGATCTCCTAACATTGACTAGCCAGCTAAGCTAACTGCACTTAATGATTCCATTGAGGGGGAAAAAACTACTCTGCTGTGGGGGAAATTTTGACTTACTTTTAATTTCTTTATGTCCTTTGTGTCTGGGGAAGGAGCAAATATTGCAAATGTATCATTTTTCGACTCTAATATTTAATTGTTTATGTTAAAATTAGTTAAACGTGACCAGGGTTCATTTTGAGGGCACATCAAACCAGCCATTAGAGAGCACAAGCCAGTGTATTTCTAGTACCGGTCCCAAACCCTGGTTAAATGCTGAGGTCAGGAAGCACATCCGGCTCAAACCATTTGCCAAATCAATGATGTGAGTTCTTCAATGATGATTGACTCGCTATGGTGACCCCTGATAAGGGGAGAGGTTGAAAGATGAACAAGAAGAATATAACATAAGAATAAGCTTTTAGCAAAAGCTGGACATTGTGAGATGGCAGTGGGGCTGGCATTACCTCCTTCATTTTCGAGCAGCCTGCATGTTTACTGTCTGTGCACAGAAGATTGACTTCACTTGCGTGCGCTGTGTTGTTGTTGCCAGCCCGGTAAACCCGGAGTGAACTTGTTATTTTATCAAGCAAGTGGAATGGATTATTTCGCCGCACCAGTTCATTCGTTTCCAAGATCTCACTTCTAATCCCCGTGCCCCGTGGATATGAGCGAATGGGGGCAAAAAATATCCTTAGTTACAATGCCAACAATTCCTCCTCTCATAATCAACTCCGGGAGTTTTTCCTTGCCACTGTCCATGTTGAATTTTACGAACTCAAATAATGAAATATTGGTAACGGTATAGAAAATGCATAATAAATACAGCTGAAAACCTACAAGTTTCTTTCCTATAGACATCACTGCATCAAGAACCTCCATACATAGCTGGTATAAACACCAGGATACGGGATTACTTTGGCAAACCTTTGTTAAGCACTTCAATACAGAGTTATATTCTCAAATGCCAATTAAAACATTCGAGAGGGCTCAGAGACACCTGGGATGGACCATAACACAAATACGGTGTATCTGTCGGCTTTGGACATGATTTGACAACTGGTTTGGTTTGCTCCCACGTGGCCATGGACTATCCACCAATCTGGTACTCCCTTTATATCAAAGGACGTTGCAGAAGGCTTCCTGGTCGACTGTTCCTTACTGTTGCCAATGCTGTGAGCCCTCTCTCTGCATTGCTGCTGCTTTTTTATTTATTAATTAATTTTTTTTGCATTTATTTTTTGTTTTACTCTTTAATTGTGAAGCGACCTTGGGTTTGTGAAAGGCGCTATATAGGTTGAATTATTACAGGTTGTATTATTATTATTATTATTTATAGTGGTCATAAGAATCAGTATTCCAGATGTTTTTTTTTAAATGGACACCATGTGCTCCAGACCAAAGACTAAAAGGACCATCAAGATACACATATCATAGCTCCGGAAGTAAAGGGTATAGATACTGGACTGGCCTGCCTGCACCTATCCCCAATAGAGATTATGTATTATTATTGCAATAACCACGAACCTGTTAGGGGTCAGATACTGCGGCCAGCCACCAGGAAGCAGCGGAGAAGCTCCCTGGTTGGCACTCTGCTGTGTGCAGCAGACACCTGAGATTTATCTCTTTCTGTCTCTCTCTCTTTTCATATCTTTCTCTCTATATCCGTCTCTGTCTCTCCCTATGTCTCACTCTCTCTCCTCTCTCACTTTCTCTCTTACCCAGAGGCATGCCAATGCCATATCCCTTGGTGTCCAGTAGGCCTCCGATCTGTGTGAGATTGCAGTTGAGACTGCGGTGGTACTCATTCATGGTGCTCTCCAGTAGAAAGGCGTACTTGGAGTTCAGGACACGTGCAATGCCTTCCTCTGTGCTCTTCACAAACACACTGGGCTGCTTGGAGTACATGTAGTTCCACATGCGCTGGTATGTCTGGTAACGCGAGTTCTGTAACACAGGACAAGATGAAGACTGATATATTTGTGCCATGCTACCCAAACTACTCATTCATTCATTATCTTCCACTTAATACAAACCGGGTCGTAGGCCAGCCGGTGCCCACCTAGCAACTCGGCGCAAGGGCAGGAACAGCCCTAGACAAGGAGCCACACCATCGTAGAGCACAGACAAATTTATACACTAAGAGCCACTTTAGAGTGGCATGCATGTCTGTGGGTGAAAACCGGAGCACCCAGAATAAACCAAAGCAAACAAGAGGAGAACATGCAAATTCCACACAAAGTCGGAATATATCCGGGAATCAAACCCAGGCCCTTCTTGCTGTGGTATATTCTATTTTTGATGCATACTGAGAGATGGGTTTTTGCTGATGCCATCTTTTTTTATATAAAATAATTTATTAAAATATAACCGAACAGACATATGTCTACCAAGCTTCGCGATAACTTGGGAGAGCCCCGCGCCGAATTACTTGGGTCTCTGTCGGCATGGATCACAGTAAAGCTTATATAGGTTATATATATATGCCATTTACAGCCTAATGCATTCTTTCCTAGCTCCACGTGTGGAACCCCAAGGTCTCCAATATATGAAATATATAAGACTTTAGACCCTAGACATCAGTGCTACCCACTGCGCCACCATGCTGCCACAAAAAGAACTTAAATGTATGAAATTATTAGAATTACATTATATAATTTATATATATATATATATATATATATATATAGAATTTCAAACATTCTTTTTATTATGTAACTACCAAGCTTTGGATTCTAGCTCGGTTTGTAGTTATGACAAAACATCAACCAGTCATCTGGATACAAATGTCAACAACCACAGCATATCAAGGTCTTACTGGAGCAAACACACACCAGAATGTGCCAACTCAAACAGAAACATGGGCTGCATCCGAAACCTGTTCAAATCTCGGGCGCGACACAATGTACAGGGTGGGACATTTATATGGATACATACAGTAAATATATATATATACAGTATATAGTTCACCTTGTGTGACGTCTTGGGTCAAAGGTCGCTAATATTTAGGATCATGGATGAGTAGCATGTACTTGCTCCGTGCTAGTAGGTAACACTGCTAATGTCTGATACATGTCTCTCATGCAGACAACAGTGATGCCATGTGTACACACTTATTGGATCATATTGGACATGATGAGTGTCTCATGTTGTTCATACCATAAAGAAGGTCATGGTACTGCCCCCGTGTATAGTGCCATACTGAATGTTGGTTTGGTCCGCCAGGTCATCGGGTGACTCAATAGGGACTTCCATCCTCTGCACTGTCAGAAATGCAGCCAGATTGGCTGTATACGAGGAGATGATGATCAGAGTGAATGCCCACCTGATAGAAAAAGGAGACAGAGAGAGAAAAGCAGATATATGAAGAAATACATTATTATATAAGTGCATGCATAAAAACATTTTTATATTTAACATTGAATTGATTTTAACCTTAAAATTGCTAACTCTAATTAAAAACCATGAACTCCTGCAGCAAACTATAAAGTGAGGACAGAGTAAACTAACTGTTGAGGACAATAGTTATCATTTCCATCAATCAATATGCTCATTAGAGTGTTGTACATATCGATGCATCAGTAGCGGACGCACACATGAGTGTACGATTGTATTTAAAACCCTACGGTTTAAAATATTCGTGTTTTAGTCCCAAAATGAGGACAAAGTGATGTAGATCAATCTAAGAGCACCAGGACATCAGATTACTGGCATTAACGGAGGACTTCCCTAAATGACCTTACTTCCCAAATATATAAACCTGAAGTGGTGGTCCACAGAAAGACAGAGGTTCTAATACACATACACAAAATACTGACCATACTCCGCTAACACAGCGTGTAGACAGAGCTTTAGGCATAATTTCCGATCCCTGCTGCATGAAGCCGCCTACTGGAAACCACAGACTGTTTCCTAGTGTGTACTGGTTCTCCAGGAAGTCCCGGCGCTCCCGCAAGCACGGGTGTGGGTTATACCACTCATACGGGCTTAACCTGCGATATACAAAGAGACACACAGGGTGCAAGTTATGCAGTATGTCAAGATAGCATCTCTTGTCTTTCTAGCCTAGCAGAATTATACACCACATTTCCAAAAGTATTTGCTCACATGTCTTGACGCACATATGAGCTAATCCATACGGTTCAATATGATGTCGGTCCAGTCTTTACAGCTATAACAGCTTCAACTCTTCTGGGAAGGCTGTCCACAAGGTTTATGAGTGTGTTCATGGGAATTTTTGACCATTCTTCCAGCAGCACATTTGTGAGGTCACTGATGTTGGATGAGAAAGCCTGGCTCTGTCTCTGCTCTAATTCTAAGATGTTTTATCGGGTTAAGGTCGGTAAGTTAAGTTCTTCCACACCAGACTGTCATCCAGGTCTTTATGGACCTTGCTTTGTGCACTGGTGCTCGGTAATGTTGGAAGAGGAAGGAACCAGATCCAAACTGTTCCGCAAAGTTGGGAGTATGGAATTGTCCAAAATGTCTTGGTGTGCTGAAGCATTCATACACCTGTGGCCATGAAGTGATTGGAACACCTGATTCCGATAAATTGTATGGGTGAGCAAATACTTTTGGAAAATAGTGTATATGTATTCATTAGGCTGCCTGTTTTGACCAGAGGAGACCAATTGACGTTGTCAGAGACTGTTCATTTTTTTGACAGATAAATTCACCTAGCAGCGGCCAGTTAAATGAGCAATAAATTTAAGGCGGTAAGTGTAAGTGTGTGAGCCGTGATTGACTGAGTGTTTCTCACAGATAAGCAACCGAACAGGAGTGTTTTATGATTATATGTCAAATTCTGTAGCAGTTTTACTGCTGCACGGTTATACAGTAATATTGGCTTCAGCAATATTTAGCAATGAGACATGCCACGTAAATGCGGCACTGAAAATTGGAGTGTTAGCTGCCTCTGATTACGAGTTGCGCCTGGGAGCCATTAGATCATTTATTATTCTTCTAATGTTATTATTTATGGCTGTTTCTCATCTCAGTCCCATTCCCCTTCGCATATAAAAGCGAGAATCAGTCAGTCATGATAAGAGCTGTTCGCTGACCAATTTCAAGCCAGAGAGCATTTTCAGTTTCTTCCTCCACCACACAGAGAGAAATAGAAATACAGAGACAGCACAGACTTGCAGAGAGACAGCACAGACTTA
>JAOUQV010000040.1:18262322-18272571 GCA_028565295.1 Aspidoras spilotus
AATACCTAACTGACCAACAAATAAGTATCAAAGTCCCAAATCAGCACGGTGGCACAGTGGATAGTGCTGTGGCCTCAGAGCAAAAGGATCCGGGTTCGATCCCCGGGTGGGGCAACATGGGAATTTCTGTGTGGAGTTTGCATGTTCTTCCCGGGTGCTCCGGTTTCCTCCCACAGTCCAAAGACATGCACGCTAGGTGAATTGGAAATGCTAAATTGTCACTAACGTGTGTATTTATATGTGACTTTGTGTCTGATATGAGACTTGTGTACGAGTGTGTGACCGTGTTCCTGTCATTAGATTAGACACGGGTGCCGAGGATGAAGTTAAACTATAAATAAATATATAATAAATTATCGTCACACACATGTGCAAGATTTTTTGTCGCTTTCATCCGCTGAAGTTTGTTTGGTACTGCCATTTTTTTTTCTGCCAAACCCCAAGAAGGTCCTGGGCTCAATACTCAGGTGGGATGACCTGGTTAATTTCCGTGTTGAGTTCTCTCTCATTTTCACATGGGTTTATTCTGGGTGCTCCAGTTTCCTCTCACCGTATAAAGACATGGATGCTGGAGTGAACTGGAGATGCCAAATTGTCCGTGACTTGTGTACCATGTCTATAACCGTGTGTATGGATGTCAGCATGATGACGTGTCATGACATGGTCACCGATGCTAAAAAAAAACTATTATACAGTATACATCAGGTCTACATCACAGGTCACCAGCACGAGGTCTAAAAATAGCTCACCACAGCACCACTTACCAGTGAGCTAAATCACATTGGCGTTGGTGCGAATTAAAAAAATGTTTCATATTAAATTAGATCTAGCTGTTGCCATGGAGACCAGCTAGCATGCGCCGTGAAGGCGAATAGATGATTTACGCCCGGAAACATCATTTTCACAGTGATTGGGAGCGAGAATTGGTTTGTACCACTGTGAAGATTCTTGTGTGTCTCATTTGCGGGTTGGCAAAGTGGCACAAGGTTGAGAGATGTTTCAGAACATGTCACACAAGCTACTATGCTAACTACCCTCCGGGCAGCACACTAGGGGCAGAAAAAAAACCTGCGAGTTAAATATTAGTAGTTCTTGCATTTAATAGCTCTCTGGTCTATATAATGTTCAATCATTGTCTTTTCTGCTTAACCCACATGGGGTATCCAGCCAGCCGGTGCCCACCTGGCAGCTCTGGGCCCAAGGGCAGGAATAACACTAGACAGGGTGCCAATTCATCATAGGGCACACATGCTCAGTCACACATTGACATTCTAAGGGGCACTTTAGAGCAGTAAATCTAACATGCATGTCTTTGGAATGCAGGAAGTAAATGGAGCACCAAAAGAAAACCCACACGAACACAGTAAGAACACGCAAACTTACCCCACCCGGGGGATCAAACCCGGGTCCTTGTTGCTGTAAGGAGACAACAGTAACCAGTGTGCCATTGTACCACCTCTATATAATGTTGGTTTATATAATGTTTGCATGTTTTCGATTATAGTCCCCTCAATTATAATCAGATTTATTTCTATCACCATTCCCAGAACCAGTTATCACCATTCCCATAACCAGTTATCACCATTCCCATAACCAGTTATCACCATTTCCCATAACCAGTTATCACCATTTCCCATAACCAGTTATCCCCATTCCCCATAACCAGTTATCACCATTCCCATAACCAGTCATCACCATTCCCATAACCAGTTATCACCATTCCCAGAACCAGTCATCACCATTCCCATAACCAGTTATCACCATTCCCAGAACCAGTTATCACCATTCCCAGTGTAGTGTTCCTTGCATAGAAGTGGAAGCGCACAGTCTGTAACACAACTTATACATTGTTTATATATACACAATATATATATGTGTGTGTATATGTTTGTTTGTTTGTTGCAGATTACCTGCTCATCATGGTGCTTTGGGGCAATTTCAGATATTACCCCAAACTAAAAACCTCTCTGATTTCCTCAGTTAACTGATGATACTTTTAGCCCACACTGACAATATTCGTTTCTCTGTTTAAACACTCAGATCACACACACATCCCCGTCCAACATCAGAAGTCCAGGCAGAGATTATTACAGTAACCAGCACTGATCATGAGCGAGCAGCAAGATGAGTATGTGGAGCATCAGTACATGTGCAGCGAGTGTCAGCAGCTCTTCAACACCCTGGAGGAGGTGCTGATACACCAACAGGTGCATACTGGTGCAGAAACGGAAGCCCTGGTGGCCATTTCCGGCCACGAGGACACCAGGGACAGCCAGTATCAATGTCTGGTATGCGGTACCCTGCTGAATAACTCGGAGGAACTTCTGCTCCATCAAGAGCTGCATATGAGGGAAGCAGGTCTGGAGGCACAACATGGTAAGCTAGAGGCAATGCTAATTGTGGTTATGGTTCAGGGATGTTCAGTATTTATTACTCGAGCTTGTTGGGTACATTTGATGAGTTATTATTTATGGATAAACTTGTTTGTTTTTTGCAAATATTCACTCATTTTCAATTTGAACACGTTCCAAAAAGGTTGGGACGGGGCAAGTTTACCACCGTGTTACATCACTCAGTAAGCGTTTGGGAACTGAGGACACTAATTGTTGAAGCTTTGTAGGTGGAAATCTTTCCCATTCTTGCTTGTGTGTACCTATCAGCATTAATGCAGCTCTCACAGATGTGCGAGTTAATCATATCATGGGCACAACACACCCCATACTATCAGAGATGCTGGCTTTCAAACTTTGCGCTTAAGACAATCTAGACAGACCTTTTTTTCGCTGGCCCGGAGGACGCAACGACCATGATTTCCAAAAATAAATTAAAACATGGACTCATCAGATCGCAGGACAATTTTCCACTTTGCATCAGTCCATCTCGGATGAGCTCGGCTCAGAGAAGCCGGCGGTGTTGCTACAGTGAAAGTGAAACATTTTTGCCACTATGTTTTACACACAGCAGATTTGGTCCTCTGCATTTAACCCATCCGTGCAGTGAAACACACACATAGACACACACTGGTGAAGTGAGCACACGTGCCCGGAGCAGTGAGCAGCTAGCACAGCGCCTAGGGAGCAACTGGGGGTTAGGTGCCTTGCCCAAGGGCACTTCAGCCATGATTTGTCGCTACATGGAATCGAACCTGGGACCTTCCAGTCGCAAGGCTGGTTCCTTAACCACAAGCCTACGACTGACGATGGCTTTCTGAAGTGTTCCTGATATTTAATGTTGATATTCAGCTTGGCGCTTACTTATTCTCCGAATCATATGATTTTATTATGGACTGTAGATGATGAAATCCCTAAATTCCTTTATGCAATTACTCGTTGGGAAACGTTGTTCTTAAACTGAGGGACTATTCGCCCTTCAGGAATGTTCCCTTTGTAGACAATCGTGACACTCACTCACTGTTCGCAATTAATCTGCATTCCTCAACTTATACAGAATTGTCTTGTCCCTGTCCCAACTCTTTAAATATCTTGTCTTTGTAGTGTATTTAATTGATGATGAATTAAAATGGATTAATATTTATTATTAATGTTTCATACAATGTCCCAACTTCAGTGGAATTGATTCTTCTGCAGTTAACACCACAGCTCGTGTGTTAGAATTACACAGACTTACACTCACCTGCCACTTTATTACATACACCTCGATAGTAAAAGCTCGGACCCCCTTTTTGTCTTTAGAACCGCCTTAATTCTTTCTAACATACATCAACAGAGACATTTTCGTCCACACAACTGCCACTCGCTGGATATTTTTCTCTTTTTTGGAACATTCTCTGTAAACCCTAGAGATGGTTGTGTGTGTGTGTGTGTGAATCCCGGTAGATCAGCAGCTTCTGAAATACTTGAATCGGCCCGTCTGGTACCAACATCCGTGCCACGTTCAGAGTCACTTGAATCACAATTATTCACCATTCTGATGGTCATGATCACCTCTACATGCCAAAATGTGTTGCGGCCATGTGATTGGATATTTACGTTAACAAGCAATTATGCAGGTGTACCTAATGAGGTGGCAAGTGAATATATGTGTACATTATCACCTGACAGCCATTTCGGAGGAGGCGGAAACCGACGCGGCCGTTGCAGCGGTTCCAATCCACTACCAGTGCCTGGAATGTCTGGCCCTCTTCGACACGGCTGAGTTGTGGATGGCACACAGGCAGACGCACAAGATCAGCACACACAGCGACATGGCTGACACTGTGAGTATTTTAAGATCCTGCTGTTTAAATACACAGGAATACATACGCTGGGTACTTGGTTATGATGATATATAACCTGGATCATGATATATAACCTGGATGAGGCAGCATTGGGATCTTCCAGAAGGATACAGGAATGGGATTAGAAACAGGTACTCTACAGCTACACAGTAAACTAGAAGCTGCAGTAAAAAATGCCCGTCTGTGTTCTTTATCGTTTCAGGATTACATTCTACAGCCAGATGGTTCAATCACTCCCGTGGCCAAGGTGCAGAATCTGGTTCTGGACGAGCAGAGAGCAGGAGAAATCCTAACATTGGCCCAGGTACTTGCTAATCATTAGTTTCTCATTGTATACACATGAGACATTGCAGCAAACACAAGCGGAGACTTAAAATGCACTTAGCCGCATAAATGATGGGATTTGTGGTCCGAATAAGCACCTTGGATTAGTACCAAACCAGATTGTAAATTCCACCTGGTCTTTTGACGCCATGCTGTTCGGGATTTATTTGTGTGCTTGTTTCACCAGGCTCTTCGAAAGCAGGAGTCTCCACCCAAGCCTAAAGCTTCACCCGAAACTACTCTTCTTCCGAGCACTCAGCCGCTGCAGGGCTCCACTTCTGCCATGCTCCGCCTCCAGTTCTGCTCTGCCCAAGCCATTGCAGATGGCTCTGCCTCAACGACAGTTCGCAAAACCAAACTCCTCCCTCCGCTTCTTCCTTCTGAGCCACTCAGACTTGAGAATGGCATTACGACGCTCAACCTTCTCCCTGCCATCGGGCATGCAGACTTGGGAAAGCACGCAGAGGAAGAGGTGCTGATCATTCACCCGTACGAGTGTTCGGAATGCAACCTGTTATTTAGCACTCCAGAAGATTTCCTTCATCACCAGGGAGAGCACTTTTTGGCTCAGGACAAAGAGAGCGGTGGTGCTGGGGTCATGTTAGGATATGAAGATGGTGCTAAATCAAGGGAAGATGAAGGAGGTAAGAGAGACCTGAAAGAGGAGGGTGGTAAAGCCGATCAGGGTAAAGGCCAGGGAGGAAGGCGTTCATATGCGGCCCGGATCGCAGATCTCGGCGTGAATCCATCCATCTCGTCTGCCAGTCTGCGTTGTGAGGAGTGCAACAGAACATTTACCACAGCAAACCGGCTGGCAGCACACATCAGAGTGCACGAACAGGGAACACATGAATGCCCTGAATGCGACAAGGTGTTTAAGAAGTTGGGATCGTTGCATACACACATGCGCACACACTCCGGCGAGGCCCGCTTTCTGTGTGTGGACTGCGGCCATAGCTTCACTACAGAAATGACCCTTATCATACACAGGTATGGAAATCAGGTCTGCTTTCTAACCATACAAAATTACACTTACTGGCCACTTTATTAGGTACACCTTGCTAGTAAAATGTCTTTAGAACTGCTTTAATTCTTACACTCATACAGGTGCATCTCAATAAATTAGAATATCATCATAAAGTGAATTTATTTCAGTAATTCAATACAAACAGTGAAACACAAACATTATATGGATTCATTACACACACACTGATCTATTTCTAGTGTTTATTTCTGTTAATGGTGATGATTATTGATTACAGACAATGACCCAACATTCATTCTCTCAGAAAATTAGAATATTATATAAAACCAACTGATTTTTCATTTCAGATATTGTGTCCTACTGAAAAGCATGAACACTTAATGCACTCAGTACTTTGTCAGTACTCCTTTTGCATGCATTGCTGCATTAGTGTGTTGTGGCATGGAGGTGATCTGCCTATGGCACTGCTGAGGTGTTATGGAAGCCTAATAATAGCAGCCTTTGGCTAATCTGCATTGTTGGGTCTGGTGCCTCTCGTCTTCCTCTTGACAATACCCTATAGATTCTCTATGGGGGTTTAGGTCTGGTGTGATTGCTGGCCAATCGAGCACAGTGATACTCAGGTTATTAAACCAGGTATTGGTACTTTTGTCAATCTGGACAGGTGCCAAGTTCGTCTGGACAATGAAATCTCCAAAAAGCTTGTCAGTAGAGGGAAGCATGAAGTTCTCTGAGATTTCCTGGTAGACTGCAGCACTGACTTTGATCATGATATAAAACACAGTGGACCTACACCAGTAGATGACATGACTCCCCAAACCATCACTAATTGTGGAAACTTCACACTAGACCTCAAGCAGCTTGAATTGTGTTCCTCTCCACTCTTCCTCCAGACTCTGGGACCTTGATTTCCAAATGAAATGCAAAATTAACTTTCATCTGAAAACAACACATTGGACCAATCAGCAACAGACCAGTTATTTTTCTCCTTGGCCCAGGTAAGACGCTTCTGGCATTGTCTCTTGGACATTAGTGGCTTGATACAAGGAATGCGACCGTTGTTGTCCTGGATATATCTTTGTTTAGTGACTCTTGAAGCACTGACTCCAGCAGTACTCCACGTCTTGTGAATCTCCCCCAAATTTTTTTAATGGCCTTTTATTGACGATCCTTTCAATGCTGCGGTTATCCCGGTTTCTTTAGCAACCTTTTCAACCACACTTTTTTCCTTCCACTCAACTTTCCATTAATATTCTTGTATACAGCTCTCTGTGAACAGCAGATTACTGAGCAATAACCTTTTGTTGCATAACCTCCTTGTATAGTGTGTTAATGACTGTCAATGTCTTCCCCATGATTGTGTAGCCTACTAAATCAGACTAAGGGAACATTTTAAGCACTCAGGAAGCCTTTGCAGGTGTTTTGTGTTAAATATTATAATGTTCTGAGATAATGATGTTGGGTCATTGTCTGTAATCAATAATCATAACAGAAATAAAAACTAGAAATAGATCAGTGTGTGTGTGTGTGTGTGTGTAATGAATCTATATAATGTTTGGGTTTCACTGTTTGTATTGAATTACTGAAAAATTCACTATTTTGATGATATTCTAATTTATTGAGATGCACCTGTATTTTCAACATGGATGGCATTCTGCTTTCTTTGGTTGTAATGAGTGGTTATTTGAGTTACTGTTGCCTTTCTATCATCTTAATTCTAACATATTAAGAGCATGTACCACAGTCACTGATTGGCTCAGTAATCGTCTCAGGCTGTTATCTTTCGCTGTGTGCAGCATCATCTATTCCCTTTCACTTCACATCGGCATCTCATTGTTGCAAGCGTAGGAAGGGTTGTGTATATATATTAAAATACATATGGTGCCCCCTACTTTGCGGATTTCTACCTATCGCGGAGGGTCCTGCAAAGTAACACCTGTGAAAAGTGACGGAACACTGAACAAGTTGGCTCAAACACCCCTACATACCTAAATGCATTGTGATTGGCCGATTAGATATGTCTCAAGCAACTGAACAGGTGTACCTAATAAAGTGGCTGGTGAGTGAAACATTTCAGCATGTTTTGTGAGTAAATGCCTTTTTTTTTGCCTTTTATTCTTTTCTTAGGAAGTCCCATACACCTGAGCCTCTTCACAGTTGCCCATTCTGTGCCAAAACCTTCACCAATATGACCAAATTTCTGTACCATCGCCGCACCCATACTAACCGTGAACCCGTCAACTCTGCCAACACAGTATGCTCTGAACAAACCTCGGGAAATATTCATATTATTCCACTTGATTAAGTCATAAATTAAAGCTTTGTATGTTATTCTTGTGCAGGTCACACTGACTCAGCGGATGCCGTTGTCTATTATGCAAAGGGCAAGAGAAAAGCAGAAACAAACAGCCCTTGCCGTTCCTGCAAGTGCCGACATTGGCACAGGAGAGAGCATACTAGGGGCTGCAGCTTCTCACTCTCGGGCCACTGTAACATCAGAGAACGGAGTGGCATTTATGGATCATACCACAGAGGAAGTAGAAAAGCGCGAGACCAACCCAGACAACTATGTAAACAAAGAGGTTATGGAGGATTCCGACAGATGGCAGGCTCCTATTACAGAAGACGATATAAAGTACCCTTGCTCTGCCTGCAATAAGAGCTTTGCTTCACAAATCCGTTTGCTAAGTCATCGCCGGACAGCGCACTGCAGCGAGCGCCGCTTCAAGTGCAACGTATGCGGCAGACCTTTCAAGAAGCAGATCCACCTGCGGAACCACCTGCGCACGCACACAGGTGAGCGTCCATTTCAGTGCAGTGTTTGTGGTAAGACTTTTTCTTCACTGGCCAACCTGACTCGCCACAGTCTGACTCACACCGGGGTCCGGCCGTACCGCTGTGACATTTGCCACAGGGCTTTCACACAATCCTCTAACCTGCGCCAACACCGCCTGCTCCACAGCAACCCCACACCATCAGCTTGCCCTGATTGCTCAGCCACATTCGTCCGGCCAGGAAAGCTTGCAGCACACAGATTCCTTCACCATCCTGGAGCACCAGCACCATATCCATGTCCCTATTGCCCTGAAGGGTTCTTGTGCAAAAAACAACGGGATTTGCACTGCCTTCAGGATCACCCAAACATAACACACTCCTTTACAGATGCTACTATTGAATCAGGGCTTAAAGACCAGAACACATCTGTAGAACATGTTGTTCCTTCTGTCCTCAAGCTAAACTTGGACTGTAACATCTGTGGGAAACGCCTGAACTCAGCTGCTAACCTGCGCCTCCATCAGTTGAGCCACAGCCTGAAACTGGGACGTCCACGTAGCTCCAGTTCAGGCTCTGGAAAATCGTACCCGTGCCCAGTATGTGGGAAGTTGTTTGTTTCGGCATCAAGCGTCACGTTGCATCAGCGTGTTCACACAGGCGAGCGCCCGTATCCCTGTGCTGTCTGTGGAAAGCGCTTCCGGCAGAACACCCACTTACGAGAGCACCTGCGCACGCACTCGGGTGAGCGGCCGTTTCGCTGCGAGTTCTGCAATAAGGGCTTTGTGCAGAGCATGCATCTGGTCGAGCATAGACGAACACACACTGGTGAAAGGCCACACACATGTGCAGAATGTGGAAAGACTTTCAAAACCATCTCAAACCTGAGAAACCACCGAAAGACCCACAACAAGCCACAGCAAGAACTCGAGCAAGGCAGGGATTCTGAAGTGGAGACCACCATGGAGAGCAGCCTTGCAACACTGGCTGTGGTGAACACCTCAGATACGGACCACTGCCAACAGGGCGTCCAGCTGGGGCTGCCACAAGTCATACAGATCCAGACTTCTGGTCTAGAGCAGGTACGTAAGCTTCAAGAGTTTCTGCCGAGACAAAGTAAGTCACATGGGTCAGAGTCGTCTAACACTCTCTCACTTCTTGTCTTCTTCTCTTGTCTCGACAGATTCAAGGCGCTCCTACCATCATGTGTAATGAATTTGGGGAAGCAATAGCCATCATCGAGACAAGTGGCGATCTGTCAGAGGCTATAGAGCTTTATCACACAGCACTGGAGAGTGGGATTAACATGGACACCATCACTCTGGACAACCTGCAGCTAATGTGACACAGCAAGAACAGTTCATTACTGTGACACGTGGTCATAAGCATGGGACGGGAATTGAGAATTGATTCGTTCCACGAGGTAAATGAATAGAGAGGAAAAGACCTCGTCCCGGCAATCAGCAGGAAGGAAGCATGAAGCGATTAAATGACAGGAAGTTTCCTGGTGTCTGTCTGAACAGTGCCACCTGAGAGTCATAAGATAAGTGCACCTGGGCATAACAGTGTTCTCTTAGTGAACCTTGTTGTACCAGGATATGTACAGCTAACTGTACCCACGACAATACACAAGGTTTATATTTCTGAGCATAGAATGTAAAACCAGGGAGACGTGAGAAATGTCTTAACGGGGTTCAGGCACTCAATTTAGGCACTGTGATGGAGAGACAGTTGTGATGTTTTGACTAAGTGTCCTAAGTGTTAGTTGTTGTAAATAATAAAACAAGAGTTGGTCTCATGGTTGTACTAGTGCGTTTCTGTGGGTTTAGTCTAGGAGTGTAGCTTTAGCTGCACATACAGGGGTTAGACAATGAAACTGGAACACCTGTCATTTTAGTGTGGGAGGTTTCATGGCTAAATTGGACAAGCCT
>JAOUQV010000040.1:18518379-18528450 GCA_028565295.1 Aspidoras spilotus
AAGGAGGCCCTACACCATACTAATACATTATTGTGGTCTAAAACCAGGTGTTTCAGCTTCATTGTCCAACCCCTGTATAGCCCACAGACAAACACAGACCATTGCACTTGCACAAACGTATTGCTGGACAATAAGGAGGTCATATTATTATTTTTTTAAATACTTTAATTACAAACCAAATAAAGTTAAAAAAAAAAAACATTACAAAGACCCGAAAATGTAAAATAAATCCAAAAAAAAAAAAAAAAAAGCGTGACAGTTTAGTGGGTGTTGGTAAAGTGTCAGCAAATGTTCACCAATAGGACGCAGCGGGATCATCTAAGCATCGTAGCACATTAACAATGACGCACTGATCGAGCACCGACGACACGGTGGTTCAAAAACAAATGAAACGCTGGTAAATCACGTCAGTCAAAACAGGAAATAAAAGCTCCTTCATGCTTCTCACATGGATACATACACGATTAAATCGGACATCAAGTACGCCATCTTATATTTCTTTATCATCACATGTTCATATTTATAATATTTATACTATGTACAGGCAGAGAGAGAGAGACAGAGAGACAGAGAGACAGAGACAGGTTTGGTCAGGAGACATTTAAGGCTTTGATTCTAATCACAGGGGTTTAAAAACAGAAGCGGCCGACAACGACGCCTAGGACGAAAGGATCCAATAATCTGGGGGCGGGGAAAGGTCCCGGCTCGAGACTCTCGGCTCGGGTTCTTAATATTCTCCGAGTGTTCTGCTTCCTAAGCAGGAGTAGCCTGATCACCGCAAGGTCGACGTGTTCTCAGCTAATTAGCACCCGCTACGCTAAAGCCCGTAACACCTCAGCGGGGATGACGTGAAGCTTCACAATGAGTGAAACGAACCTGGGACTTTGCAAACTACTTTACCCAGCATTCCTTGCTCTGGTTAACTTTATCGATTCAAGGTCATTGGGTATAGCATATATACACCTGTGATGCCCGGCGGTTTAAATCACACTGCGCCTTCGGATGTCTGTGTATATCTCCAAGACCCTGAAGGAAATCGCTACTCTCGTGTAACACGCTGACTCATACACATGTATACACACACACACACACACAATAGGTTGGACAGGTGGCTTTTTAGTATGTGTGCCTGAATGAGGCTGGATCACTCAATAAAATAGGTCTCTCTACGCGTGCGAGACTAAAAATGGTGTCTGCAGGACACTCGAGGGTGTGTGAACTGCAAACGGATAAGAAAAAGGGGGTTCCTTCGATTTTTAGGCGGATCTGTGGGATCAACCCCTGACAAATGTGGTTCAATTCAGCTCCTATTTACAATAAATGTATAGACATCACATCGTATTCAGTTAAGAAAAATAAATTGTGTACATTATGTTGCAGACACCTTACACCAAAAATATATATATATATATATATATATCTAATGTATATATGCATCTCACACACACACTCACACACACACTCACTCGCTGTGATTAATTACATCACACTTTCTCCATCTCTCCCCCCTCTGTCTATGAATAGATCCCGCCTTCAGACCAAGTGACAAAAAAAAAAAAAAAGTGGTAAATGAAAAAGAAGAGATCAGAAGAAAAGAAGGGAGGGATACAAAAGGCAAACTGCTATAGAGAAGAGATTGCTTTAACTGCCAGAGAAGAGGTGTGTGTGCGGCCATGGCAACCCATTTTTTATAAATCTGCAGCCGATTATTTAGCGTTGTACAATTACAGACACAAGGTCAAAGCTCGACGTGCATCCGGGTTATTCGAATCGGATCCCGGAAGCGGTTCTAGCAGCTCGGAGTGATTGATTGATTGCGTTATGCGTCAAGATCGTCCATCTGTACATTCGCCTGTTGATTCAGGGGTCAATTAGCCGTTCCTTAACAATACAGCTTGATCACGGTGGGATTCACGGCTTGAGCACTTGAGATTCGTGGCACGATAAATAACAAATGAGAATAATATTCATTCTTTAATTTTTATACACACTTTATCGTAGTTTTAGGGTCACGGGGAAGCCGGGGCCCACCCGGGAAACTCTGGGCGCAAGGACAGGAACAACCCTAGACAGCCATGGCTGGGAGGTCATGGCTGGGGTCAGACATGGATAATTGGAAAAGGTGGAGGACTGGGGACCAAGAGATCACCGGTTCGATGCCCACTCTAGGCAAGTCACGGCTGAAGTGCCGTTGAGCCAGGCACCCAATCCCCAACTGCTTCCCGTGCACCATAATGGGGCAGCACACTGCTCCGGGTGTTTACAGCTGGATGCGTTAAATACAAAGAACAATTTTCCTTCGGGGATCAATAAAGTAATCAGAATAAAAATGTAAAAAATATAGACAGGGCGCTAATCCATCATAGGGCGCACACACACACACACACACACACACACACAATCACACACATTCATACAATAACGAGCAATTTAGCAAACACCAATGAACCCATCATGCATGTCTTTGGAATGCAGGAGGAAACCGGAGTACCCGGAGCAACCCCATGCAAACACAGGGAGAACATGCAAACCCCACACAGAAATTTCCAGAGTCTTCCCACTTGGGGCTCGAACCTGGGATCTTCTTGCTGTGAGGCCATATCACTATTCACTGCAGCACCATGCCGCTCATAAAAAAATTTTATTGATCGCTGTAGTGAGATTCTTTCTCTGAGATCCATAACACATTCGGGGGTGCACTTGGAACACCCAACTGAGCAGTTTGCTGCCACCCTATTGAAGCGCACGGGGAGCAGTTGGGCATTTTAGGGACGACTTGCCTGCAGTCGGGCTCGAACCCGCAATCATTTTTTAGTACCCAAGCCCTCTGCCCTATACATTAGACCACAGCTGACCGATTGAAAGACTTATAATGAGATGGAGTGAATCGCTACAGGTGAATCACTTGGGACTAATTGCAGGGAATATCTAGGCAGTGAAAATCTGGAAAATCGGGAACAGGGAATGTTGTCCTCACATACAAGTGACCACTTAATGCATATGATCTGACATTACTCAGTGGAGGCTTCACAGTACAGCCACACAATGCTGAACGTTAAACTGTGATGAAACTGTGATGAATTAGCATGTTATGAAATGGGATTCGTCTCAATTAGGCACGTTTAGCACACACCCAGACAACACTCCGGCGGATGGTTTTGTGCTTCCTGTGCGTGCGAATTAAAACGTTCCTCACTTTGGACGATTCTGAACCTGTATCACATGCATCCTATTCACATTTGTCTCTGATGCAATTTGAAAACATTCCAAACTGTAGTGTTTCTATTTTTTTGAAGATTACATTTAATACCCATGATAAGTTTAACAAGGGCGCAGACGCTCCCCCCCGTTATTACCCATAGCACTCAGACGAAAACCTCGTGATGCTTTTTTTTTTGTTGTTGCTTTCTTTCATCTAATGCACGCAAAGTGCATGTGGGCACAACGAAGACTTTGTTTTGCCTCCAATCATGTGAGAATTGCTGTTTGTAACAGGGTCTGTCCTGAATCCAGCACCATATCATCTAGCTGAAAGGATCTAGAGGGCCGCAGACACAAAGCAAGAGACAGAAGGGGACAAGACGACGCAAGGTCACAATGCGAGACTCATCAGACTTGCTCCACATCAGAATTAAAAGCTATTGGGTTAATAATAAAACAGGACAAAATTATTCACTCGGAGCAATCCCTCATTTCACACATCCACTAAAGCACAGTGTGGATTCAGACATAACCTTGATCTTAAAGGGAGATAAGACGGAGCAGGAGGGAGAGACAGAGAGAGAGAAAGAAAAAGTGTGTGTGAATGATGTGTGCACGTTTAAAGTCTCCCGTTTCTCACATTGTCTCCATGACAACCAATGCTGTAAATAGGAAGTACTATACGAACCCCTTATATTTCTGCTCTCTGTCCAGTCCCTCCATCCTGAATCTGCCTTATATTTGATTTATTAATCCATCCATCCACCAATTCTTTCTCTCTGGTGTGTTATGTTTGTATTAATGGTTGAGGAATAAAATGAATAATCTTAAAATTAAAAGAGGGAAAAAAAAAAAATCCTTCGGGAGCAGGTCCACTCTAGTCATTGCACTCGGTTTGATCTCACTCCATCACTCTCCTCCTTCGCTCTACATCACACCCTTTACCCCCCCCCCCATTCTCAGACGTAGACAGCGGTCCGGGAGATGATAGAGCCATCTCTCTGCGACTCCATGTCGTCGTCCAGGTAAGCAGAGTTGGGGTCCTCGTCGTGTGGACGAAGCTGCAGGATCGGCCCGCTGCCGCTGAACTGGTCGTAACGCTCGTCTTCATCCTCCAGCTCATCAAACTTCCTGCGCTCTGCCTCATCCAGCTCGCTGCTCAGCAGGATGTCCTGAGCCGTGGGTGCGTTTTCCACCAAAGCCACGCCCCCCTGGTGCAGCCCCATATTTCCGGCTTTCTCCGAGAGCCCCACTTCGCCCTTGTAGATGGGTGCGTTATTGTTGCCGTGACCGCCTGTGCCGTTTTTGCTGCCTGACGAGCCGAAGAGTCGAGCCACCGAGTCGTACGGCGCCGAGTTGCCCTTGCTGTTGCCTCGGTAACCCTGCTGCTGTCGGCGGCTGCGGGTTATCAGGACGGCAACGAGGGCACCGACCAACAGGAGGGCCAGGAAGCTGCCGATGACTGCGCCTGCTACAACACCCGCATTGGAGGGAGGCATGGGAGCTTCTAAAGGAGGAGAGATAGAAGAACAGAGTACAGCAGAGAAGAGTTAGGGAAGAGAGATGATCAGAGGAAAAGAATGGGGGATATGCTGAGGGTATGGCAGAGACTGTGACTGCAGTGCCATGTTTGACTGTGTGACAATTGTGTGTGTGCGCACGTGAGTGTGTGTGGCATTTGTCCTCAGATGGATCACTCTCTGTAAGGCCAGTTTGTTGCATTTACATTCTAAAAATACTAAACAAAAAAAGGGGGGGATGGTACAGGCATGCAGCATCATAACACACCAGAGGACAGGGAAGGGAAGGACAAATTAAACTGATTGAAAACTGGATGGATGGTTTGACGGACAGAGGGCAGAGAAAGAGAGGTGCTGACTGACAGCGTCTCAGACGGCACACAGACAACTCAGCATTGAAAGCACAAATACAGCTTTTCCCCCGTGTGTGTGTGTGTGTGTGTGTGTGTAAGTGTCTACTAACAGAGCGGCATGGTCAGGTGTGTGAGAGAGTGGAAAAGATCCAACATCAAACCATTAAAAAGAATGTATTTTGTGAGCTTAGAGAGAGTATGTTAATGCAGCCACTTTATTAGGTACACCTTGCTAGTAAAGGTTTGGACATTCTTTTGCCTTCAGAACTCTTCTTCTAATTCTTACGTTCTACAGAAATGGTATTCTGCATTCCTTGGCCAGTCACATGGCCGCAACTCGTCGCATTTAGACAGGTCAGCACAACCTGCTGAAGTGCAAACGGGAAAGATGCTTTAATAAAATGCCTTGTTGAAGTGAGAGGTCAGAGGAAAACGGGCAAACTGGTTCGAGAGGCTAGAAAGGCAACAGTAACCAACCAAAGAGAATGCCATCTCCGTTTGAAAGTACGCCACGAAAAAGAAGGGCAGTTCTGAAAGAGGGTCCAACCCTTTACTAGCAAGGTATACCTAATAAAGTGTATGTATGCTATATACATATATACTGAACAAATGACAAATCTCCCTCTCTCTCTCTCTCTCTCTCCCTCTTTCTCTCTCGGATAAACATTTCCAGATACGTATATACGTGTGTGTGTATGTGCGAAAAATCAAAGTGGGCGTGTGAGACTCTCTAGAACCCCCGTCACTTGACAGGGATGTCTAAGCCAGACGTGTAAATCCACCGCCCCTCTCACTTTCATTCCATTTAAGCTCTCTTCATCTTTCTCTCCGCTCTCCTCACCCCCTTCCCTGCAGAATAACACTGGCCTAAAATCCATGCTAAAACTGGAGATTTGCTTTGCACCGTCCCTCTGGTACAAACACTCAAGAAACAAGAACACCCCGTCTCGCACATCCCATCACCTCTCTCCCACTTCAGCTGTTACTTCTCACCTCGAATCAACACACAAACACACACAAACGATAAAAACACACACCTGTTATCTGTGCATGGCATCAACACTGACAGCACGGAGGAGATTTTTTCTCCCCGACTTCATTTGCCTCATTAACTACTCCTTTTCCATGCACATCACACACAACCTTCGGCAAGCTTCCTATCCGAATGCAACAATTACAATGTTGTCAGTGCTTCAGATTTATAAAAAGATGTCACTCAGCCTGAGGAGCTTTCTGTAATACTCTTGCAGACTATACCACTACGGCAATAACAGGGAAAACATGGTCTCTACCTTGGTACAGCCTAAAGCACCGTTTTCTAATAATTCGGCTAGTGACGTATTAAAGATCTCAGATGTCTGGTTCGAAATGTGTTCACAATCGACCCCAAGTGTTTACTGGCTCCTGCTAAAGAGTTCGGAAACAGTTTCTCTCAAACATAAACAAGCAAGTTGGATGACATCATCATTCTGCTGCAATAAACTCATAGCTCCAGGAGTTAAATCCTCTTTCTCAGTGGTCCACCTCGCTCAGAGACCCGGCATACTTAACAACTTCTCTACACACTCAAATTGCCCTCAGTCAGGGCTTTTCACACCGGATTATTTGCCCACACCCCACAATACACGATTCTATGGCATCAGTATTAAGCATGATTTGATTTGTATTACTTTATTGCTCCCCGCAGGGAAATTATTCTCTGCAAGCCATCCAGGTGTGAACACCCGGAGCAGTGTGCTGCCCCCATTGAGGCGCACGGTGAGCATTTGGGGGGGTTAGGTGCTTTGCTCAACAACACTTCAGCCATGACTTGCCTGGAGTCGGGATCGGACCGGCGATCTCTTGGTCCCCAGAACTCTACCCTACTCATTTTGCCACAGCTGACCCCACTTGTATTCAGGATTCATAGTGTCGGACAGCCCTCTTTACCGGGACAGTATCATAGCGCTAAAGATGGAATTACTGTCTCCCAACTTTACTGGATAATCATTTGAGGGAATCGTTTAAAATCATCCCAAAATCAGAAGACCCTTTATGATCATCAGGAGGGGTAATCAGACCTCAATATCCTGCCTTCTAAGCCACGAATATGAGCTGATCTTAAAACATGATGTAGAACAAGGGTGTACAAACTAATGCCCAGCTCAAATGCAACCCCAGGCCATTTTTTAATTGGCCCCAGAAATTTCCAAATACGTAACAGAAATTGTGGTCGGCACAGTGTCACAGTGTGTAGTGCAGTAGCCTCCTATCAAGAAGAACGCAGGTTTCCCAGAGACTTGTTCTTTCGGTACTTAAAAATTATTTCGGAGGCGGAAAATGTGCTTCAAATGCTTTTAGCATTCTGGCTAGTTCATATCAACCCACTATCTTGCATTTGCTCAAATACTTCTCTGGACAGCCCATCGTCCACCCTGCTGACTATTTTAAGTCTTAAAAAGTTTGAAGGATAAACTTCGTCTGCTCTACTGACCAGTTTTTCGCTCCTTGACTCACATATTTAACTCCTCGTCCATGGAAACCCATTCCACGTAGCTCCCTGCGCACTGTTCTTGAGCTAATCTAAAGCCCACATGAAATTTAGAGACGTGTAGCAATTGACTCTGCAGAAAGTTGAGTCGCTGTCGTTCCCAAACACTTCCATTTTCTTATGGAAAATTGACTGTGGAATATTTAGGAGCGAGGAGGAATTTTCACGACTGGATTTGTGGCACAGGTGGCGTCCTATCACAGTTCCACGCTGGAATTCACTGAGCTCCTGAGAGCGAAGCATTCTTTCACAAATGTTTGTACAAACAGTCTGCATGTCCCTAGGTGCTTGATTTTCTACACCCGTGTCCATGGAAGCGACTGGAACACCCGATTTCGTTCATTTGGATGGGTGAGCAAATACTTTTGGCAATATAGCGTATTAAACCTGGTGCAATAATCTTAAAGATGATCTGAAAAATGGGAAATGATCTTAGACGTGATCTTAGATTGGACGCTGGAAACTGGACGCTGCTTGTCTGTAAATTTCCCGTTTGATTTTATGCTTGGAGATGGTTTAATCCAGGAGGGCAACGAACAAACGAGGACATGAAGGAGGGAACAGAGACGGGCAAGGGATGATTTAATAGCCGGCAGTGTCTGACCAGAGAAAGACTTGTAATGATTTGAAGTGTGTGTCGTCTCTCCAGTAATTAGGCCACTAAATGGTCAGAGGGGAGGAAAAAAAAAATGGAGATTGAGAATCTGCATGGTCAAATGTGCTGGAATACGACATGATTAATGCTGGAAGTGCCCTCCTCTCTTCCCCTCTCTCTCTCTTACCCTCTCTCTCTCTCTCTTTTACATCTGTCTTTTTTTCAGAGAGGTAACTGATGGCGTATTCACAAGAAGGTGGCTGCACATGAGTATTTGCAGTTCCAGTCTGACATGCGCACACACACACACACACACACACACACGCAAACACATCAAGCAGCAACTGCATGACAAGTTAAATCTGTTCCTGACCCGAGTCACCATGGAGACAGTTGCCAGGGGTGAAAGAAATAGCGGGGCTCCGGAGTAGATAGTGACCATTTGGCGCCCGTCAACACGGTTGCACTCACCTACTGTCACACACCTGACATGCTAAAACCAGATCACATGCTGCCGACACAGCACTTAATCTACCACCCATCACACTGTTCGGCGAGTGGTCATGTAGTAATCAGCGGAAGACACTTTCGTCTGTCTCTTTCTGTGCGCGTGTGTGTGTGTGTGTGTTTAGAATGCAAGCCACCCTTTCATTTACAGCCTACGTGTTTCAACACAAGCCGGAATCCATTTCAATTACTGCATAAACAAGGCTCTCTGCAGCGCTCAAACAAGCAGGAGACAGTATAAAAGTAGGGTAAAGCACCTCTCAATGCAGCGTGAACAAAATTCATTTATTGCCCTAATGCGGGCTTTAAAAGGATCTTTAAGGCGCATGGTTTCAATTCCAATAAAACCAGGGATTCCAGTGTAATTGCCATGCGCTGCTTTTTGCGCTTCGTTCAATCTTTAGTCAGAGATCACAGCAAATAAAATAGTCTTTTGAACGATAGCACTGACGTAGTTATCTCCGTACATACGTCCTCACCATCTCACAACTGGATAATAACATGTCGGTCCTCATATTCCGATTAACTACAGCATGCAGACTGCAGAAGAGTTCGAGCAGCTCCACTAATTCGCCCTGCTAGAAATCAACTACATGTGGCCAGCGTGCATAGGATTTTCAGCACCTTCTGAATTCCGCATGCTGCTATTAACCACGTCGAGAGATGAGATGGCGTGCTGGGTGTTTGTTCGGTAGTTCCGCCACAAATGCAGCTGTGCCGAGCTTCAAATATCTGTCCATGGTTGAAGTGCACCTAGTACAGCAGGTTAATATTGCATATTGCTGTGCAGTGGACGGGTCAGCTCTCCATGCGAGCATACTGCGATGTAGCCATCAATTTTGACATTTAAATCAGTAAGCCACATGCCCGGTATTCCTAATCCAGTGATCGTTTGGTGTAATAACATCCTACCTATACAAAGCGATTGCTCAGAATGAACATCATACAAGAAACACA
The DNA here is from genome assembly GCA_028565295.1 of Aspidoras spilotus. NCBI lineage: Eukaryota > Metazoa > Chordata > Actinopteri > Siluriformes > Callichthyidae > Aspidoras > Aspidoras spilotus. The sequence goes on from JAOUQV010000040.1 coordinate 18,528,043, forward strand.
CTACTGAGCACCTGGTTGGGAATTTAATATCCAGCCGAGCTTTGGCTTAACAGCCTTATTAGCATTTCACAGAAGAGAGAGACGAGGACGCAAAGGAGAAAAACACATGCTGAAGCTGCAGAGACTCCTCCCCGAAACCATTTAGGTCAGCTTTGGCGCTTTTTCCACTCCATGTCCCCTACTCGACTGGGCTCGACTCAGTACGGCGTTGTGGACTTTCCAGGTATCAGATCTGTTCCCGAATAAGTTAAAACAGGAAGTGTTTTTAGTCCCTGCTCACTAGCATGGCCCAAGAGAGCCCGAGTAGGGACTAAACCATGTACAAGGGTTGTACAATGAAACTGAAACACCTGTCATTTTAGTGTGGGAGGTTTCATGGCTAAATTGGACAAGACTGGTGGCCAATCT
>JAOUQV010000040.1:18838906-18850015 GCA_028565295.1 Aspidoras spilotus
ATAATTGAACCTTCACACTCTGCTCTTACTGGTGCAATGTGCAATTAATGAAGATTGGCCACCAGGTTTGTCCAATATAGCCATGAAACCTCCCACACTAAAATGACAGGTGTTTCAGTTTCATTGTTTAACCCCTGTATGTGCTACTTCACAACCACCCCTTCATAATGTGTTGACCTGTCCACTGCATAAGTGAAAACAACATTTACCAGCGGACTGAAAGTTGGAGCTATACTTGTGGTCTGTTTCCGTACCATGGTATCAGTGGGGAACCAAGAACGGAGGACCAATCAACAAACATCCAACCGAATGTCACACAGTGGCATACACAAGCGAGGCAAACTGGCGGAGCTGCTGCAGTGGACATAGTGTGTACTACAGTGATTCCTTCTAATACCAAACACAAAATAAACTTCAAACTCACCAGCCATTAGCCATTAGGTACACCTTGTTAATAAAAGGTTGGAACCCGTTTGCCTCCAGAACTGCCTTAATTCTCTGTGGAATACTTTTAACAGAGATGAAATTCTCTCTGAATTTCTCTCTGACCTCTCCCATCAACAAGGCATTTTTGTCTACTCAACTTCTACTCACTGGACATTTTATCTTTTCCAGACCATTCTCTGGTAACATTAGAAAAGGTCATTGAGAATCACAGTAGATCAGCAGTTTCTGAAACACTGGTCTGGAAATTTCTGGTCTTAAATACTCAGACCAGCCCAAGAACAACCATGCAACATTCAAAATCAATTAAATCACAGTTCTTCCCCATTCCGATGCTCGGTTTGCAAATCACCAAGCTATTTGTTTTAAATATTTGTTTTAACAAGCAAATGAACATGTTTGTCTAATGGTGAGTGCATCTTCTAAATTACTACCGACGATGTGTTTAGTAAATGGTTTAACACCCCATGACTTCATGATTTGATTCAATCTGATTCTTTGAAATTTTTAGCTATTTCTTTTTAAATTATAAAATCGACAGTCTGGGCTAGAAGGAAATCAGCACCTGCCTCACTTCTTCATACAACTCGGTGTGTTTTCATTAGAGCCACACTCATATCACACGCACTCATATATACTCTATCCATACATCATATTTGTGCCATTCCAGGCCTGTCAGAGAGGATGATTTAAATACTAAATGCAATGGATAATGTAGCACAAAAATCATATACCAACATGGACATCAAAAATGTCCATAATTAATTGAAACCCTTTTTATTTGGAAAAACATTTATACGCTATTGTTAACGGATTATAATTTATTAAATGTTCAGAGAGTGGTGATTTATTTATCTGAAAGTGATCCATTTTGCCACCATGTTTGCACACAGCTGAACTAGTCCTCTGCATTTAACCCATCCGTGCAGTGAAACACACAAATACACACACACTTGGTGAAGTGAGCAGCCATCACAGTGCCCGGGGAGCAACTGGGGGTTAGGTGCCTTGCCCAAGGGCACTTCAGCCATGACTTGTCGCTACTTGGCATTGAACCAGGGACCTTCCGGTCGCAAGGCTGGTTCCTTAACCACAAGCCTACAACTGCCCTGGGAAGAGACGATCAGCGACAGCCGGAGACCACGGCTTCAGAAAGTAGTACTGACTCGTCTTTTACTTATAACTATACATTCATAATGGCTATTTTACTACCGCACTAAAGCAAGTCAGCCATTTCCTTTTCCAGGGAACAAAACGGTTTTAAGCAAACTCTTATCAACTGCACATATATTCAGTTAGCCTGCGACTGTGAGCTTGTATTGGCACAAATGAGAATGGCTGACTCCAGCTGGGTTGTTAGAATGTGTGTGTGTGTATGTGTGTGTGTGAGTGAGAGAGAGAGAAAGAGTGTATTTCAAAGCACCGGGGCACCACATTAATGTGACATGGGAATATGAGGATGTATGGAGAGTATTTTTAAGAACAGTGAGCTAAGCAATCCTCAGCAAAACTGCCATGCGGAGAAGAGGTCAATGCTAAGCATTGTGGGTAACAAGGTGCTTCCTCATGATTTGCTGGGATACCAAGGGACTTTGGTATTACCATGTCTAATTATTGGGTGTGTGATTGTACCTACACTGGAACAGAAAAGGGTTACAAAATAGCACCCCCCCCCCAAGGGTTGGTCTTTTGTTCACAAAAAAAACCAAAACTGAAATATGAGGGTGAGTCAAAAATTATCCACACTCTAGGTTATAATAAAGTATGAGCACATGTTATATGAGGTCACAGCCATCCCAGACTCATGCAGTGAATTTCTTTGTTATCTACCAGTGTTTCTGAAGAGAAATTACAAGCGTGCAGATGAACTTATTTTGCTGGATAGACCAGTGACTGGTACCCTGAAGAACACGTCTGAAGAACAGCTGAAGACAGCATTAGTGGCTCACAGAACAGCCTAATACATTCCTTATATACAGGTGCATCTCAATACATTAGAATATCATCAAAAAGTCAATTAATTACAGTAATTTAAACACACTCGGTGGCACGGTGACGCAGAGGGTAGTGCTGTGGCCTTACAGCAATAGTGCACACATGCAAATCCGTACGCAGAGGGCGTATAAATGAGACTTAGGTAGAAGACCTTGCACATACAGTGGCTGACTAATTACTTTTTGGCCCCACTGTACGTTGTCAATTCCTGGCACAAAGATATATTGTGGAAGAGTAATGTTTCTGAATCTCATTAACTAAATCAAAATAATACTTAAAATCGTAGAGTGTCTTTTGCACAGAACTCCGGGGTGGCCAAACTTTTTGTACCGTGGGCATCGTTTGGAAAAATACACAAAGGGTCAGTATTCATTTACTCTTTCTATCTGAAATTTTCTGCACCACTTGCTATATTGCACTTCTATATCCCATCAGTTTGTTTTTTTTTTTATTTGATGGGGCCAACTAAAAATAATCTAATAATTTGGGGACCCCTGGATAGCCCAGCTGCTGAAAAACAGGGGCAATATCTGACAAGAGACTTGGATTATCAGTTAGTTTATACCTATCCCATAGAGCACATCGGTGAAGCCAATAATGACCTACCCCTTGGGTAAACTACAGTTAGTATCGTAGCAGATTATAAAAACTGGGAATCTCCCAATTTCCGACTGAGTTTTCCTAGGAATTAAACGACTAAGATCATATGCTACACGAATGAAATGTTCCCAATAGAACCAGACGTGTCCCAGTCAGACGTGCCTCATGACACAAACTTAACAAGGAAGCAATTACACAGAAATTTGTGCTGACAGAAAAAAAGGAACACACAACTCACTTCATTCCAGGAGTGTGCATTGACATCCCCAAAAAATCTCTAACCCAGTCCACTAAGGCACTAAAGACGTGTTTCAAATGTCATACACAACACACGTGGAACTTCTACCGCATCAGCCAGCGGTGGATGAGGCCACACCCACTAGGGAAATGGAGGCGACGCCGGCATTACTCTGTTCTTAATAGAGAACAGTGTTTGCTGCACTATTCTCTCTTTTTATTACCATCCACCTTAAAAGTGCATTCATCATTCATTATTAGTTATTCCTCGATTCCTGTTTATCCGAAGCCAATTCCAAAATGACGCCATAGACTGATCTGAAACACAGTCGGGAGGCTACAAATCTTACTCTGGGCCCCTCACAAGCTACACAATTCTTTCTCCGACTGACTGTGAAAGCTAACCCTTCATATTATGACATTTTTAACAGATTTGTCTGTGCTTGATCATTAGTTTCCAGAGTCACCACAAGTCACAATCCATTGAGATTAATTACACCCCATATTTTTAGGTTATTCTTAAACGAAGCCTCGTAACATTCTTGCGAATGAATATGACACGGTAGGCAAAGCGCAAAAATGCTTCAAATCGTCAAAGCCCCTTTAAGATACGTACGTTTTACTTTTATATGACTCAGGTAGTAGTGTTTGAGACACACATGACCAACCGAGAGTAAATTTTGGTAATACCTTGGTAACCTCCAGCAGCACTCTGTATCGCATATCCCGTGACTGTGTGGTCATAAACCCATTCCTAGGTGATCATAAGCATGACCAAGCATGACATAGATGTATACCCACTACATCTTATGAAAAGTGTTCCATATATTATACCTTAGCAATTACTGACCTATGTAATCAAGCTTATGACGGTACCCAGGTGTGGATTAAATGACCAGACATTGAAGTGGAAGTGCCAGCAGCGCCTTTCTACACACATTTTATTCTTTTCCCCCTTCATTGTTTTATAAAACTCTCTCTTACTCTTTTCTGGCCTGTGTAAGCTGGAAGGAGTGTTTGTGTGTGTGTTAACTGGAAAAAGAGTGTGTATGTTAGGAGAAAGGCATGAGGAAAAAGGGGAAACAGTGGTTCCTTAGACAGATAAAAAGCATGACAGATGACAGCAAATGCATTGCTAGGTTGTCTAGCTACATTGCTACATTCTTTGTCACTGCTGTTATACAGACACGCAGACATTCTGTTATCAGTGCTCTACCAGATTCACCGGTTTCTGATGACTTCTGGGTTCCTGTGGGGGGTACACTGTTTGCATATGGGCTGCCTCTCCTCAATTTTTATTTTCTTACTTGCTTTATTTATTTGTTTATTTTTTGGTTAAAATATGTAGCTGGAAGCTAGAAATGCAGCACGTGTCGGAGAAAAGCCAAGTCAATAGACTCAACCCATCATTTGCCTTTAGTGGGCCAACCACAGTCCACCAAAGGCAAATGATGGGTTGAGTATATTGATTTGCTTTTCTCTGACACGTGCTGCATTTCCAGCTTCCAGCTACATATTTCACCAAGTGTGTTGCTGAATATGTCTGTTCATGGTGTGGCATGTTGACCAACAGTCTGTTTGCTTTGTGATCTGAAGAAAGTGCACCGATATATTTGTCCGATATAGACATGGTTGGTTGTTGGATTTGACTTTTACTGGTTTGGTTTGCTCTCACGAGGCCATGGACTATTTACTGACCTGGTACTCTATGATATCAGAGGACGTTGCATGAGTTTCTGGTCAACTCTGCCCTTATTGATGCTGATGCTGCGAACCCTCTCGCTACACTCTACACTGCTGCTGCTTTTTTTTTTAAATGTATTTATATTCTTCCCTCTTTAATTGTAAAGAGACCTTGAATGTGTGAAAGACGCTATATAAATTAAACATTATTCTTCCACCTCGCTCGGCAAAGGTGATGTGATTAAACCTTTAAATATTGTTTACTAAATAATAGAAAAAAATTGATTTCTGGTTATAATGAACCCTAGAAATAAATAAGCATTTTTAGAGAAATATACTCATTCCTGGCTTCTTCTCACTTGGCTGTAGGTGTGAACATTAGTTACAGCAACACCTTGATATATGGAAGTAAACAGCGAGGAAACACACACAGACAGAGTGTGAAGTGTGTAGTCTGGGGTACACACCAGGCTCTGTGCAATAGTTTCAGGCTTCAACAATGCACCATTGTCTGCTTCAACAGAACTGTAATTTATGCAAAGATACATTTATCCTATCTGTCTCTTCCCTATTCTTTTCACCACCCTTTGCTTGTCTTGCTCTGGGTTTTGCACAGGCGCTATCTTCCCTGTCTGTCTCTTTTTATTTTTTATAATATCTTCCCCTGCTTAGTGACACTCTTTCGTTTACACGCCGTTTTGTTCGACTGCTTTATTCTGCATCACCCTGTGACCTTCGATTGATTTTTTTCTTTTCTGCTGTCCTCCATCAGACTTCCTGCCATTTTTACTTTCCAGATATTATTATTTCAGTCCATTTTAATCACTCCATGTTTTAGTTTTAAGAAGATAAGATTAATTCCAAATTACTTTTTTATAAAAAAGTTTGTATGTCAGGGAAGAATGCAACATACAGTATGTCATAAAACGACTCTCCAGATTAACAAACCCAAACCTTGCTGCAAAAATCAAGCAAGCGTGAAAGTCAAAATCTCCAGAAGAACTGTGGCAGATTCCCTGTGACACTCATTACAACTTGGAACAATTTTGATGGAATACAATATCGACTTTCTGCAGATTTTTACTTCCTTCTGCAACTACAGTGATTTATTTTATATAATAGCACATTTTTAATAAGAAAATCAAATTCATAAATAGTGCTTAAACTTTACCACAGTATTATATCTATCTAGCTATACATGTCAGCCTATACACCCATATATCTGCCCATCTACCTATCCACCTACCTTTCTGCCCATCTACCTATCCACCTACCTTTCTGCCCATCTATCTATCTGCCAATCTACCTATACACCCATCTATCTGCCCATCTGCCCATCTATCCACCCATCTACCTATTCACCTACCTTTCTGCCCATCTACCTATCCATCTATCTATCTGCCCATCTACCTATCCACCCATCTATCTGCCCATCTACCTATCCACCCATCTATCTGCCCATCTACATATCCACCCATCTACCTATCCCTCTATCTATCTGCCCATCTACCTATACACCCATCTACCTATCCACCCATCTATCTGCCCATCTACCTATCCACCCATTTACCTATCCCTCTATCTATCTGCCCATCTACCTATCCACCCATCTGCCTATCCCTCTATCCATCTGCCCATCTACCTATCCACCCATCTACCGATCCATCTACCTATCCACCTACCTTTCCACCTATCCACCATCTACCCACCGATCCACCCATATATCTATCTGTCTACCCGTCCGTCTGTCTGTCTACCCGTCCGTTGTTGTGTTCAAAATAATAGCAGTTTTATAAAAACACAAGTTAAGTACAAACACTTAATAATAGTTTTATTTCCATACATTGGGAACATTGCACACAGAGAAATTATTCTAAATTTTTTTAACTATTTTACAAAAAATAAAGAAAAAATGAGCAAAAAGCAGCGTCTGCATTTGTCTTTACAAACTCAAAAACACCCATTTTTCTTTTATTTAGAATTTATCATCATTAATGTGAATGACTAATCTAATGTTTAGTTCAGTACAACCACAGATTTTATAACTGCTTTACATGTGTTTTACAATAGACTCAAACAACTTCTGGCTCCTGTCAGCTGAACCTCCAGCACAGGATTCTTTGTCCACATCCACAATTCATTTGCATTTCTTTATGTTCTTTGGCAAACTTCAGTACGGTCTTTTTCATAACAGTGGGTCTTTGCGGGTGACTTAGCGTCACCCAGGCGTCTTCCAACTGTCACATTTTTCTCAAAATGTAACTTTGATCATCATGGAGCTAATCATTGACTGAGTCTTTGTCATTCTGGCTGTCCTTCAATCCATTTTTATTGTAGTCTTCCGTCTTTACGTTTTTTTTTAGTTTCTTTGGTTTTGCTTTCCATTTTAAAAGCACTGCAGATCATTTTAGCGGGACAGATCATCACTGTCTGCACTCCTTTATAACTTTTACCCTTCAATCAACCTTTTAATCAAAGTACGGCCCATATTTCTCTGGCTTTATAAATGCATATGTATAACATTTTCTGGCTTAACCCTTAAATAAGGGCCTCCTGATTCACACCTGCTTCTTCACGGAATGATTGACCTCTATAATTGAGCTCCACACTGCTATAATTTTTAACACATATTTCAATTAATTATTCAAATGCACAGACTCAAGAGATTATACAGACCCATTCCAAAAAATTATCATGAAGAAGTCGAATAATTTCCATATTTCCGTTCAAAAAGTGAAACTTTCATAGATTATTGATTCTGGGCCCACAATTTAAACAATTTCAAGTATTTATTTGTTTATTTTTACATAATTAGGGCTTTTAGCTCATAAAACCCACAAAAACAGCAAATCAGCCCAAACTACGTAGTGGAAGGACAAAATGTGGCAGGAGAAGACGCACCAACAAAAATGATGACCGTGGGCTTCAGTGGATTATCAAAAAGAGAATATTCATGAACCTGGCAAAGATCCAGGAAGATTTAACTGAAGCAGGAGTCACAGCTTAAAAAAAAAAAAAAAAAAAAACATTTGTACGTATCTGGAAGATGGGCTACAACTGTCGGGTTCCTCGGGTCAAGCCACTTCCGGACGTGAGCTAACGTACAAAGCGTCTCAATTGGGCCAAAGAGAAGAAGGGCTGGACCACTGGCTAGTGGTTTTGACCAAAAACACAGATTAATCTGGTCAGTCACATATATATATATATATATATATATATATATATATATATCAATCTACTTGTCTGTCTGTTTGCCATCTATCTGTCTGTCTATCTATCCATCCGCACATCAGTCTATCTACATTTCTGTCAGTTTGTGGGTCTGTCCTTGTGTATGTCAGTCTGTGTAGATATCTATCCAACTGCGTATCCATCTACCCTCCTGTCTGTCTGTCTATCTACCAGTGTTGACAAATCTGATTGTTGTGGGACTTTTTTGTCTTGTTGTTGGACACTAATACTTTCTGTGCTCAGTATGTTTCACTATCATTCCTTCTATGTATTTTTGTTTTGTCCAACTCCTAGACTACAACATTCATCTGTTGCGCGAATGGTATTTTTGAACGGATTACTCACAGCTGTAGTAATAGTGGTGTCCTGGGAGAAACTCGAATCCCATAGAGAAGGGTGTGAAGCGCTGGATTTTCTCAGAGAATCGGACAGGGCCAAGAAGCTCGTACGGAGAGTTGCACTCCCACCTCTTTATAGCACCTTTGGTTTCATGGCAGCCTTGAAACTGGTGCTCGGCTATTAGATAGAGCTCCAAGGTCTCGGGAGGGCCTTGCTGAGGAAAGCCAGCTGGGTAATGAGGGCACAGGATGTCCAGGTAATCGTTTAGATTTACCTGGACTGAGTAGTCATCACTCGTTAACCTGAATGAGAAAGAGAGAGAGAGAGAGAGAGAGATAAATCAATGGTTGTATTTTTATTACAGTGAAAGATTCATAGCAATCATAGGAGCTCCAAACCAACCACGCTGGACATCTGCTATGTCAGTAAATCAGCTCGTGGGTTAGAGCACAGATTCTGGCCCTTCTGTAAATCTGAAATATTAGCGACAATCGATCGCTTCTCCATTCTAATCAAGTCTCCCCATGCAGCTGTGCCCAGTGCACACACATCATGCTGAGGGTTTTAACTGCAGGCCCATAAGAGGGGCGCAAAACTCAACGATGTGGAACCGTATGTGGACTAATTAAACCGAGAATTAGAGAAGGTTTGTGTAATGACTGCTCTGATTGTAAAAAAGAGGATTCAAGGCTTTGAGTGTAGCGGGATGTCTAAGGGCCAAATACACTGCAAGTTCATGGCAGCTATATGCTAATTAGTGAGATAGACTCACTTTTAAGCAAGCACACGCACACACACACACACACAAGCTACAATAAAGCCACTCTAATAGGCAGAGCATTAGCATATAATAGCCCTTTGGATGTTTGGCAAGAACACTGATTCTTGTTTACATCCTATTGCCTTTAAGGAGTTGTTTACTAGTTTACTATGAATAAGAGAAAGATGAATGTGAGGGAATATAGTGAAAGACAGAAAAAGAAAGAGAGAAAGAGAGAGAGAGAGAGAGAGAGAGAGAGAGAGAGAGAAACTCACTTAATTCACTAGTGCTAAAGAAAAGGACCATCATGAACTTATAAAGGTCTAATGTACAGAGAACAGCAAAAAAAAGAAAAACAGAGAAAAAGGGGTTAGAAAACAGGGGAGTAGTGAGACGCAGAGGAGAAGAGTGACAGAAACAGAGAGAACGAAAGAAGGCTAAAGAGGTGGAGGGGGTTCGACTTTAATTAGTTGCCCTAGAGAGAGAGTGGTGGGAGACAGCAAGGAGAAAAGATGGATTTTAATTGGTCTTTTCTGCACCATGAGTGTGTGTGTGTATGCGTGTGTGTGTGTGATGTAAAGAGTGCAAAGGGGCCCGCAGACGAGCAGAAACGACAGATTGTGAGTGCAAGCAGGCCAGTCCGAACAGTCACAGAGACTGTAAGAAGAGGTGACAAAGCGGAGAAAGAGAGAGACAAAGAGAGAGTGTGTGTGTGAGAAAGAGAAAGAGAGAGAGAGAGAGAGAGAGAGAGACACACACAGAGACCAAGGCAAAGTCGCTGGAGAGGAAAAGAGTGAAAGAAAGAGGGAAATGAAGAAGACACAGCGGGGTCATTCCAAATTAAGTGGGTAGGTGCAGGGGAAATGGAAGGAAGGCTAATGAAAGAGTAGAGAAGCTGCGAGGAAGCAAGGAAACGAGTTACAGTAGATGCGGACGTCTGTGGTTCAGGAGACAAAAGAGTGCTGGAGAATGTTAAGGCACAGAGAGAAAGAGAGAGAGAGAGAGAGAGAGAGAGAGAGAGAGAGAGAGTAAAGTCTGGATCTAACAAACTCTCACTACACCCATGACCCAGATATACAAAATTATACACGTGAAAATCCCCAGGTTCGAGACGTTAAGAGTTTTGTGTTTAAAACCAAAACAGAACTAAAGACATTTCCAAAATTCGTAAGATTGTTCCTATCAAGGGCGTGTAGTGAAGCTCATGGCCGGGGAAGTATGAGCTACTTAGAACATTGTGGATTAAATTCACCAGTTAATTGGCTCCTTGCACATTAATAACAGGATAAGTTTCATATCTCATGCACACACACACACACACATAGACAGACAGTTGGGTTCACAATAATAGCAGTGTGTTTAAAAGAACTGAGAAAAAGCTTAATCCTCATAATAACATTTGTTTCTATATACACACTGGAAATGTGAGCACTGTATTAGGGACGTGCTTACTGAAGATTTTTTAATACGAGTATTATATTGGTTTTTTTTTTAATCGAGTAATCGGATAAATGATACATTTATAACAATAGTGTGTTATAAAGCACGAAATGTGTCTTTAAATGAACAAGCGATTGACTGTTGTTCCTCACTAAAGGCTTTTATTTAAACATTTATTAGATTAATGCTTAACATGTTTAATCTTATCGTCTCCATCTTAACTAAGCCTTAATAAACAAGGACAAATGGGCACAATAACTAAAAGTATAAATGTATAAATATTAACTAAATATACAGGGGTTGGACAATGAAACTGAAACACCTGGTTATAGACCACAATAATTTATTAGTATGGTGTAGGGCCTCCTTTTGCGGCCAAT
>JAOUQV010000040.1:19021334-19035234 GCA_028565295.1 Aspidoras spilotus
TGAGATATGAGATTTAAGTTTTCCAAATGTTAATTTTCCAACAGAAAAGTGATCAATCATAAAAGAATCAGACGCACTTTCCGGATTAGAAGCAGTGTAATGAAAGTGTCTGCGTTTTGCTGCAAAAAAAAGATGCAAGTGTGAAATTTTAAGTCTCCAGAAGAACTAAGTTCAATTTCAGTTCTTCTGGAGACTATGAGTGTCACACATGCATTTTTTAACACATATATAATATTTTTGTACTGGCTTTGCAATGCAGAATTCATAAGAAATGTACATATATAACAACAACATGTGTATAACACAACAGTATTGTACATATGACAGAACCATCTCCTCTTCTTCTTTAACTTTTTATTTTGGCTGGAGAAAACTGGGCAGAACCAAAAAAAAATTAACCAAGAACAAACAAATAAAACATAAGTCAAGAATATATTAAATACATTTCCATCAAACATTTAGTGTTGTTATGTCTATTAAGATTTCAACACACACACACACACACAGTCATACCCCCTACCAGGTTTAACTCATTAGATTATGAGGAAAAGATGACACATGACTGAGACAAACACGTGGTTAAACCAAACATGCTTATTCTTGCCTTAACACTCAATCCTGACTAATGGCTCTTATCTGGAGGCTCAGGCAGCAAGAGGCATGTGTGTACCCGCCCTGGCCTTAGCCAGGCCTGAAGAAAACAGACAAACATACACTCTCCTGTTTCCAATTCTGTCCTTCAGGTTTTTGAGCTAATGAGGGGGTTGGGTGTCTCAATGTTTCCCCAAGGCTGGCTGATCCCCCAAAATGAGTTAAAAACACCGGGAGCCACTCGATGGGAGGGATAAAAGAAGGAAAAGCCCTGGTGACTCTATAGGGGAGGCCATGATACCCTTATCACACACAGAGAAGGATTGCTGAGATTATGCATTTTGACTGACACCCTTGAAAAGTCTAGAATTGTTTTTTTTACGTTAGATATACAGGTATAATCCATTGAAAGGGGCTAATATTGTCTGAGATAAAATTCTTTAAAGGATTGTTAGTCCTAAATAATAAAAAATAACACATAACTTTGTTTTGATTAACAACACCAGGTCTATGTGTCGTATTGCAGGAGTATATATTATTTTATCTTATTACAATGTTATTATTGGCATAAAAACAGTTGAAATATATGGTTATACCTATCAGTAAGTATACATATGATTTATTTCTTTAATATAAAGATGCTTTTAGAGTAATAAAAATAGTTTTTTGGTACCTTGCATGACTGTACACTGTTGCCAGATGGCTATAATTTACCAACCTAGCTCTCACCTTCTAATTGTTTTGTTCACATTATTCGATTATACTGTATAAGTTACTTAATTTAAAAATGTATGGCAACCAGGTTACATATATACCGGTAACTTGTATTTAAATCAACAACGCGTTTTTTTAGTTTGTCAAAAATACACACATACGCATTTTATTATAAAATTAAAATTTTTTTAATAAAATGTTTAGTTTTTGTTGCGATAATAATATATTTAACCTATTTTTATGTAAATTATCTGTTTTATTTTTTCCGTCTATACATACAGGATTCTTCACCACAGAACTCGTCAGAGGTAGTAATTTATTCATCGACGCTGAGAGTAAGGACTACACGTGGGCGTGACCAAAGCGTATTTTCTTTTTTTCTATTGGTTGCGCTGCACAAAGAGGCGTGGCAGAGTATTAAAACTGGCAGCACGCGGCGCGAGTGTTTATTCTATCGTGTGGTTACTTACTGTGTTCAGTGCTGCGTTTTATTCATACAACTCTTCTATTCAATTAATCTGAGCATCTCTGAGCATATTTTTGCTTTTCGTCGCATTTTTTATTGCATTTCTTTTAAAAAAACTTCTTTTTCAAGTCACTGATGGATTTTCTGTGGCTGTTGTGCGCGCTTCTGTGCGCGTGCTGCATCTCTGCGGAGCGTCATAGCGTCTATTGGAACAGCACCAACCCAAAGTGAGTAGTCCATTTCCCAATATTGTGCCTTATCCTGGTTCTTTAGTTTTGTGCATTTAAATCTGCATATGCTCTAACCAGCCACTTTGTCACTGTGTTCTTGCTAAACAGTGCACGTCATTAATGCACAGGTTATTAGTGTTTTAACTGCGATCTCTTTACGCGCGCTCACTAGCAACAGGGCACAATGGAAGCCACTTTAATGTGGCAAGATTTAATAATGGATCTAAGATTGTTTTTTTTTTTTGCTTTAATGTGCAAAGAGTGCAGACAGCGGGGGGTGCAATGCAATATTTATTTTATTTTAATGCCTGTACAATAGGTGTGTGTTGTGTGATGTCTCATGGGGATTTTAATTTACATCTGGTTCCAGGCTTTAAATTACACTAACTGGGCTGTAATTACTCCAGGCCCACTCAAGCCCCACATCGCACACACACACACCTAGGGATAAGAAAGGAATAGCTAAAACAGTTAGACTAATCAGATTAAATGCATTCCCAATCCCACCCCCATCCCCCAAAAAAGCAAACACACATGCACAGAGTAATGTCTTAGACAGCCATAAGCAAGCTAGACAAGAAGGCATGTATGTAGTAAGTTGCTAATTTTAAGGGCAGTTTTATGTTTCAGTGTGTTACCAGGGGCAAAAAGCCACTCAGCCCTGCCAGTGCAATCAGAATCTGAATGAAGCTGCAAATCAATGCACTGCAAACTGCCCCAAGGTTAAATCAACCTTTCCCGTGTTGCTACACGTCCATCTGGAATTATGTTCTCACTAGGCGTTAATTCAACCAAGCCAATTTGAGCTCTCTGTGTGCACGTGAAGAAAACGGGCTTTTAAAGTAGTTTGTGTAATTGATTGTGTTCTCATTTCACTCTAGAGAAAGGATGAAATGACAAACAGGCACTTTACAGGAATCAATACGAGACCAGGGTGATCATACAGAGCTTTTAGAGCCAAACTCGTGTAATTATTTAGCCTTTTTATTGGACAGAATGTTAAGCACGAGTAGACACTGTCGGGAATGCGTCTTCCAGGTCAACAAACTATAGTCACGTTGTCACAATGGCTTTTACGACGTCTTGTGTACTTTACCCTTAACCCGTATAGATGTTAACGCGATAAAGAGAGATCAAATGTCAGAGCTGGCTGTATTGGAACATCTGACATAAACAAGTCACTTATAGCAATTTTACTCACACACGTGAAAAATCATTTTGGAAAGTTTATTTAAAGGGGTGGCGTTATGATTTACTCCGTCACTGTATGGTGAGTCAGTGTTAATAGGATTGCGTTATTTTCGACTACCCGATCCTGCTTGTACCAGCCTAGGAAGCCATCTGACTCACTATCAGTCAGCACATAGTGTAGAGAGAGTAAGAACTGGGCGAGGGTGGGAGAGGCAGAGAGGGCACGGGATCGAAACAGATTTTTCCAGCCTGGCCCGGAAGGATAAGAGGAGGAGGAGGACAGAGAAGTCAGACAGGGATGCTGATAGACGTTATTCCAGGCTGTTTAATTGAGCTAGAAGTGGAAAAGAGACTGAGGTTAATATTTGTCAGAAAGAGGTGTGTCCACTGTATAGGCTATTTTTTTATTTTGGGTTTAATTGCAAATTTAAAGTATATTCATGCTGTTTGTCTTAATCACCCAAGACGTCATGCATCTCCAACTGACATCAAAATATTATCTCCCTAAATTCTTTAGTAATTACATTTAATTTCATTCTAAATTTATTGCACCATGTTCCAGAATAATTCTCATATCCGGTCTGGTCAATGACGCATTTTAATAATAAGAACTACCTGGGATTTATGCTGAGAGGATAAGCTCATACACATGTTGTTTATAGAAAATGTAGTAAATAATATTGATAGGCAGCACAGTGGTGCATTTCTGTGTAGAGTTTGCACGTTTGTCCCCATTGTTCGCTTGGGTTTCCTCCGGGTGCTCTGGTTTCTTTCCTCCATCCACCCAGAAGAATGTATGGTTGCTGACCTGGAGAATTGTGCCGTTAATGTGTAATATGAATGTAACCATGTCCCTGTTATGGATAGCCATTGATGCCTAAATAGTGGTAAATTAAGTAAACAATTGAAAATAAAATGCAGTTAATAGTGCCGTGACCTCACAGCAAGACGATCTCGGGTGCAAGCCCCGGGTGGGGCGGCTCAGGAAATTTCTGTGTGGATTTTGCATGATCTTCCTGTGTGTGTGCAGGTTTTCTCAGGGTGCTCTGGTTTCCTCTCGCATTCCAATGACATGCATGTTAGGTTAATTTGTGTCTCTTAATTGCCCGTTGGCGTGTTTATGAGTGTGTCGGCTTATGATGGGTTGGCACCCTGTCTGGGGTTGTTCCTGCCCTCGTGCCCAGAGTTGCCGGGTGGGCACCGGCTTCCCCATAAATGAATGAATAAATGAATGATGAATGCCGATTTTGGAAATATGATCAAGGCAGGTTAAGGACAATGTCATGGGATGTGCCGTTATAACAAACATCTTGCCATGATCATATAGAGAATCTCAGAGATTGATGGTTCTGTGATTTTACCCGTTTAACAGGTTGATGAATCACAAAAAAATACTCAAGTTACAATTACTGAGTGAATCAGTCTCTAATGGAGGACCCTAGATTACTACTGCCAGTGTCATACACACAATAAATCCAGTTGCTCCTGGGCATGTGTGTTTGTTTGTATGCATGTGGCGTGTGTGTAGCTGTTTACAATGTCGTGTGTACAGTAATGTTTTAATCCTTTGCGTGCATCTTTGGAAAGTTGCCTCTCTGGTTTGGCGTGTGTGTATGCCCAGGGTGACGGGCTTATCAGGTCTGCAGTCTCTACACCCTGTCTGGGTTACATGTACTTGTTTGTGAGTGTCTGTTCCGAGCAGTGTCAGCATGCCTCAGCTCGCAGTGTGTATATGTCTGTTTGCGTGCTAAAGTGGGCAAAACATGGCCAAGTTAGTAACATTTGGGGTAAGAGTCAGTGAGACATGACAATGTTTTCTTAGGCTTTTAAATGCAGGATCATCAGCGTTTAGTCCGTCAGACACGGGGTTGTCTTTTTTCAGTGCCCTGAGATATACAGGTCACACAACAGGTCTTGCACAGATATAGACACATGTCTGATTTGGGTATATTTAGTAAGGCAGCAGATGCACTGCTATACTTGTCCGCCAGCTGTCCCCGCATCCTCTGGACAATTTCCCCACTCTCTCTTACTGTTTTTCTCTCTCCCCCCCTTCTGTTTTTTTCTCTCTCCCTCTCTTTATCTCCTTTTTCTCAGTACCTGTCCGTTCCACTCTCCATCTCAACTCCCTAGCTCACGCGATCCATCCTGTCCTGTTTTTTTTTTTTTTACTGTAAACCCCGAAGCGTGTTTTGTCCTTTTAAATAGTTTGACACACACACACCTCCTTTGTATAGTGACATCTTACTGATGCACGTGCATTGTTTTCTTTGTGTGAGTCTCTCTGTCTTTTATTGACTCTATTTTTGTGGCAGTGCAAGTGGTGTAAGCAGATGGCTTTTATTCCGGCAAAGGTCACTTTGAAGTTGCTGTTCAGAAGCTTCTTAGAGTAAACTTTCTATCATTGTGGATAGATTTATGGTCCTTGTTTGAGAGTTCCTACTTTATATTAATAAAGAGCAGAAAGCATAACAGATGTGTACATAGGGAAACTGTAAGGATGAAACGCGGATGCATCATAGAAACCAATAATACAAAACCCTATCCCAGTTAGTGTCACACAGGTGGATATGTTCAAAAGAAGCCCCGAATATTCTTTTGTATCGCCCTCATAAGGCAACCGGATCCAAAAATATACATCACGTACCTTGACATATGTGTAATCGATAGCATGGAACCCGAACCGTAGAGCGTTTAAAGAGATGAAAGTACCACAACCTATTTTCCCAAGATGTCCCAAGGGTTATCCAAGGGATCAAAACCTTTCTGATAGACTGTCCTAAGAACCCTTAACTGATATAAATGTGTATTTAGTAAAGATGTACAATGTTATATCTTTCGAACGGATTTCCCTGCACAGAAAGGAATCTGCACGCCTGGCATTTGTATGTATAATATATGACATTAGTGCGTATGACATTGGGTTGTGTGATTTAAAATCCCCGAGTAAAAGCCCAGTGTGTTACGTAATATAGATTTACACTCACTATATATCTGATTGTGAGTTGTTTTTCACACCATTCTGTTCGCTTCGTATATTTTCCCTGCCTTCATGTTCACGCCCCACAACTTGGTCTTATCTCCGTCCCAGACTTCCTTTTTCGCCTCTGATTTCTTCTTCACGTCCCCATTCTCACAGTCACTCCACTGTTCTTTTCCTGAGCATAGATTTTTTTCCCCATGGTCCTAATGTTTTTCTACGCCATCTCCGTTCTCAGTCTCCCACGCTGATTAGTGTTTGGATTCTCACCGCACTAAAGAGTCAGCGTTTTCCTGTCCTGTACTCGGAAAGGTATTGTTCTCATATGTGCTTGTAGTGCACACAGTCATTGCAAACTGGTGCACTTGTCCTAGTGTAGCCTGCACGTTCTGGAGCGGTTGTTTACACACTAGACCCGGCTGTTTTAATCAGTGTCTGCTCCGTCGTCTAGCCCCGATTACTTTACATCCTGCCCAAGTGTCACAGCCGGCACACTGTTGCCACCTAGGGAGTGTTCAATGTGAACGCCTGTAAGTCTGATCATTTTTACTCAGACACCAATTATTATCCGTATATTGTTAAGAAGAGTACAGAGTCAGATGACTTTATGCACACACACGGCTTGAAATGAGCTCCGGATTCACAGGATATCCTACCGGCTAGCAATTAGCACCCGTTTAAAAGTGAATGAGACAGAAAGGGAGAGAAGGGGGATTAAAAACAGAACGATCCAGGGGATGAAGGACAAAGGGGGATGGGCAGATGGGTGAGGGGTCACTGACTGAAAGAAAGGGCAGAAGCACTTAAAAATTAGTCCCAATGAAGAGGTTTATTATATGATCTTAAAGAGAAAGACTTAGGCAGAGGGGGAGGGGTGTAAGACGCAGAAGTTAAAGATGAACAAAGAAGGGGAGGCGAGATGGAGACAGTGATGGATGGGCTGCGAAAAAGGGCAAGCCATCTCAAATGAGTTTTTAAAGAGGTGCCCACCGAAACTGTTTAGCAGGGACAAAAAGTGGCATTGTTGCGTTGATTAAGTTTTCACTGCCTAACACACACACATACTGTATAGTCTCTCACTTTCTCTCTCTGGGTTTGCTTTAGATAACTGATATGCGATCTATGGGCTCGATGTATCTGTTTCATTTGGGAATATCGGACAAACGTCTTAGCATTCCGGCCTGGTCTTCTGTGGCCAGGCTAATTACTGCCATGATCGATAACCGGAGAATAAGCATTAGGCTCGGGCAGTACAGCAGAAATACGCCCACGGACATGAAGACATTTCCACATAACATGACATCTATCATAAGTTTGTATGCAAAGTCCCTGCTAAAGAGCCAGTTATGTCCGATGTCCGATGGTTTCCGTTGTATTCCCGCTTAAATGTACACAAAACATCTAAAGACAACCAGTGAATGAGTAGAGTAGAGAATGAGTACTGGCAATAAGTATTGGTTCTTGTGATGGGGTACGTCATGGTAGTAATATCATCTAGTCATTTATTCATTTATTATCCTCCGCTTAGTACTCACAGTGTGGCTGCTAGCTGGTGCCCGCTTGGTAACTCTGGGCATAACGGCAGGATCAACTCTAAGTAGGGCGCTTATCCATCATGTTGTAATATTTCCAACTGACTGACAGACTGCACTTATCTAATAATATGTCATTTCCACCCCAAAATTCCATTGGTAATAGAGATGTTTATAGGAAGGTAGGGTGTGTATGTGCATATATAGGGTAGGTGTGGATAGACTGGTTTTATTACCCAGCAGTCTACGAACAATGCTCCAAAATAGAATCTGATGCTTGTCACGACATGCTGTCACCCCACCTCTCCACCACCAGTAAGGTTTTCCAGAAACTCAGCGCACAGGTGTGTAAGTGCAATACTGTGTGTGTGTGTGTGTTTGTGTGTGTGTATGTATACATATATGTAAAATGCTTACTGTCATCACAGTGCAGTTGGTTTGGAGAGCATGTGTTCAGTGCTGACTGTCTGAACATGTTGTGTAACGTGCGTGTGTGTGTGTGTGTGTGTGTGTCATGCTGACTCCGAAAGTGTGTGTGAAATGTCTGACCCTGCACTTTGACTCTGCTGACCTGTCTGACAGCTTGGCAGAGCTTGAGACATTCCAGAGGGAGAAAGAAAGACTGTTCGGGCCGAACGCTGGACCTGCATCTTGTACATCCTTCGACACACTCTTCACTCAAAAACACACACACACGCGCGCACAAATGCAAAAGCACACATAACACATGGCAGACAGAAATCTTTCTTTCATGGTATGGAGGTATCTAATCTTAGCACTTTAGGCATCTTGTAGACACATACACCCAAACATACAGTGTATTCTCTACTTAGCTCAGTGAGACATAAAGCTGATAGTGGGAATAGAGGATAAACATACACTGAGATTCACTTGAAAGAGGCCCAGAATATTCTGTTGTAACTTCTGATAGGCTGAATCAATCTGAAACTTGAAACACCCTACACACCTTGGTGTGTGTGAAATCGTTTGCATGCATCTTATAATCTTTCACTCGGATTACTCGGAAATAAGAGATGAAAATATTTTTTCCATTGTGTCACAAATGAATTAAATTAATACATACACTCTTACAAAAAACTTGTATCCGCACCTTTCAGATACATTGAACAATAAACACTTAAGCGAGGTAAATGTGTATTTTTTTAAATGCATACAATATAATATTATATAATTATATAATGTATATTATTTATATATATATATATATATAATATTTGGGGCCTCTTTCTAGTTAATCTGCCTGTATATGGAAAACAGGCAATATACATATGTATAAGTGAAGCAGCTAGAACCTCATTTGAGTTCACACCATCATCCTATAGTCTCTATTAGCCAGCACCTGCAAAACACACTTGCGCATTCAAGGCAGATATATTAAATACACTTGAACACGTATGCAGTGCAATTATTAGTAATACACTTTGACTGCAGGCATCACCGAGCACCAACACTTCCCTCTGCAAAACCTCAATTGTCTTAATGACGCCTCAATTATACTCCTTTTCTAGAGAACCACATTGCAAGCAACATTGCCAATTCATCATAGGGCCCACACATATAATCACACACACATTCACACAATTTAGAGACACCAATAAACGTATCATGCGTGAGTGAGTAGCTGGAGAAAACCCGCGCAAACACGGGGAGAACATACCAACTGCACATAGAAATTTTCCGAGTCGCCACACCCGGGGCATAAACCTGGGATGTTCTTGCTGTGAGGCCACAGCAGTAACCATTTCCCCAACCGTGCTGCCACTGTGTGTATTATGTCTGAATTTTATATCTCTAAAGTTGCTATTGGACAATGTCCATTTCTATGCATTTATGTAACAGGAGTGTGTTTAGGTCCGAAAAAACACTTAACGACCAGAGTCTAAGTTCCGATCTTTACCTAGTTTTAACATTTGTTAGCACTATGTTCCAGTTTTAGCTATAAACAACGTAGTGCTAGATCTTCTGCCTAATGTAATGTGAAATCGTCCACAAAATTGATGGCGCACGCTAGCAGTTTATGCTAGTTCTGACACATTTGTTTTATAACTGTAACATGAACATAAAACTGTAAAGTTTACTGTTAAACTAGCTAGAAATCTATTCACTACAATTTGTTTTCTAGGTAAACTGTCCCTAAGTGGACATGGGACATTCTTATTTCCCACACAGGTGAAAATTCTACAAGCTCACGCGCAGTGTTGAGTGAGGATTTAGCATAAGGCTACACATTAATAACAGTTTTTGTTACGGTTTGCTAGACAGTTAGCATGCCGAGTGCTAATTAATATTTCAAGTATCCATGGAGCTGATGTATGATTTGGGTTTTTTTCTTCCTCTGGACAGTAAAGCCTGCTGTGACTTGCTAGATTAGGATAATGCTAATTATCCTCAGATGTTTATGTGCTTTGCTGCAAAATGGACAACGCACATTCTAGTTTCCCACACGGTGAAAAGTCTCCAGGCTTAGCAGTGTTTACACCCCGCCGTTTGTGCATGGCTTTGATTACAAGCTAGGCGAGATGGGCTCTAATCCCACCAGCAGCCTGTGCCTCTGTGTGTGTGTGTGTGTTTACCCCATTCTAAATAGACTGTGAGTCTGTTTTGACAGGTCTGCTAATACTAACACAGAAAAACAGTGGTGCGAGATAGAGGGGTGTGTGTGAGTGGAGTGTAAAAGAGCGTACGTCTGAGATGCAGGAGCCGGTGCGTCTCAGCTTTAAGACTAAACTAGGGGTCCCGGCAATAGGGGCATAGGAGAACGTGCGAGAGGGTGAAGTGTACTGACTTTACTTTGATGGCAGCTTACAAACACAGGCTTGCATGTTGGTTACATAATGATGTTAGATTTCTAGAATGCAGATCTGCGAGGGGAGTTTACGGCATAGTAACACAACCGGGTATCAACGGCCAATCAGGCATCTCGTTAGACAGTCGGATCTAAAGGTTGCTGTTCAACCGAGCCCTTGTGTCTACAGCAGGAGAGGGGTGCATTTGGGGGAAGTATTGCACTCTTAGTCAAATCAAAAACTGCAATCAGTGTAAATCATTCTCGCCTGTTGCTTTTTTCACAGTGTTTGAATCCTTTCTGCTCGCCTGTAGTGTGAATTTTTTAAACATATACTGTCAAACATCTGTTAAACATATACTAATATGATATGAAGTAGACAAGATGGTAATGACAAAAGAGAAGACAGGAAAACACAGGGAACGGCAGAGACAGACACATATAGAGTGCCGTAAACACACCAAGGGGGACGGCCGGGAAAGCAGACGGAGCCTGGGCGTCTCCTGAGCTGTCTCCGTTTTGATAACCGAAGGAAAGATGGCAGGACGTAGGTCATGACTAGCAGCAAATTGTGCAAAAGTTCAAAGCCGCGTCATTTTAAGCGCTGCATGATGCAGAGGTGACACAGAAGCGTGAGCTAGCAAATCAGAGAAAGTAATCTCAGATGTTTGTGTCAGACTCTTATCTTAACTTATCATGCAATCCGAATTCTTCACATAACAAACATGAGTGAAAACAGAAGCACAACCACTGACAGAGACGCAGAGGAGGCGGGGGGGTGGTGTCATAAAAAATCTGATCTGATAAAACCAGAAGGACGAGGTGATGGGCGCGTGATTTGCGTCTATCTGCTCTTGTTTTGCTTTAGAGTGATGTTTGCTTGAGTTTCTCCCAATAGGTCTTCACTGGGTGTCCATTGGTTATTATGAATGGTTAAATGGATTTTACAAGCATTAAGGCATTAAATGGCATTAAAAATAATTATCAGACCAATATATATGCATCTAATAAAGGCATTTCTGATTTATTTGCGGCACCGTGTTAAATCTTTCACCTCTGGAAAGAGCAGGGGGTATCACCAAATGTTGTGCCCTATGCACAAGCAGTCCCCACGAGCCCCCGCAAAATTATATTAATAAAAATGATATTAATATTTAAAGGGGAATAAAATTTCGGACTCTTCAAGGGCTCTGCCAGCACTTTTCACCCCACTACGACACCCAGGGGAAAGAGCAAAAACAGCTACGTTATAAAACTTTGTACTTGCGGCATAATTCAAGAACAAAATGACCATTTGTGCTTATGTCCAATGAGAGTTTTAAACCAGTCCACAAAAATAAACAACCAGAAACCCTTGAATAACTTAAGGAGGCTAACTGTGTCCATGTACATTATGCTTACGGTATTAAACATGATTAGAAATGCTATTAAACGTGTGTTAAAACCCATTAAATTAGACTAGCCCATGCAGAGCTTTATCCCGAGACTCTCTTTATTCCAGCACCATGATAAAGATTCTAATCATTTATTTATTTCCTGTCTCCAGCTTCATAGGTGACCAGTACACGGTGCAAGTGCACATCAACGACTACTTGGACATCATCTGCCCGCACTACAAGCGTAGCGAGATCCCATCCCAACAGGCTGAGCGCTACGTGCTCTACATGGTGGATGTGGAGGACTACGAGGTGTGCAAGCCGCACTCTTTCGATCAGCTTCGATGGGAGTGCTCCAGACCCTTTGCCGCCCACGCGGCCGAGAAGTTCTCTGAAAAGTTTCAGCGCTTTACACCTTTCACGCTGGGCAAAGAATTCCGCATAGGAGAGAGCTACTATTACATATGTAAGTGTCACAAGAAATACCAAATAAAGCTGAGGTGTGAGATGTAGGTGAGGGTATGGAAAGATAATAGACACAGAGAGTGGAATAGCAAAGCAAAGGGCAAGCATTCAACACTAGATAGACTAGCTAATCTTATACTTGGCTTGCTGCTAAGTCTGCCCCCATATGACACAATAAATCATAAATTCTTATCATTATGGCACATGTTGTCCAGCTCATTCACTCAGTCTACTGAACCAGTGATTTAGGTAAAATATCTGTAGTCCTGCTGTCTGTAGTTCTTTAAAGCTTCCATAACTTTTATTAACTACTACATATTCCCTTTATTGCACTCCTAAAGATTTCTGTATGTTTATATGTTTGTCTCCGCAGCCAAGCCTCTGCACCAGCACGGGAGTGACTGCCTCCGGCTGAAGGTCGACGTCGTCGGACCTCATGGTAAGCCCCGAATATGTTATTAGCATCCCTAGTCATAACCAAGCCCTATTGAATTCAGCACACGCTTATCATGTGCTAGCACCTGATGCCGATAAGAGGCACAGCTATATTTTGCAGTCTTTGTTTAATTACTGCTTTCTGGTGTATTCTGTAACGGTGCTGATTGATGCTCTTAGGTTCCAAAAACCACAAGAAGACAACAGAGAAAGAGGAGGAGATAGAAGGAGGGAAGCACGGGCGAACGGGCGCAGGAGTGCACAATCCGTCCAACAGACTTCCGGCAGGTAAGACGATGTCAATTTGTCATCCCTCGAGTCTTAACTGCCTAGATTTGTAGAGCTCATCTTTAAAAACTGGCAAACACTCGGAGTGTGGTGGTACAGACACAGTAGCACAGTCTGAAATCGAAGTACATTCAAGCGCTAGTACCGTTAGTAACACTAGTCTCGAGTAAAACCTGCTAAACCTGCTCAGCCAATCAGCTTACAGTATTATGTCCATTCTATAGTGTATTATATATAATATAAACGTCCTGATCATATTCTGAATTTTATTTCTGTAAAGTTGCTTTTTGTTTATTTCTATATAAATAAAATTGAACTTGATTTGTGATGGTAATGGCAGATCATTGTCGTGTCTTTGCTCGTTTCTAAGAGACATTTAAAGAACAAAAACAAAGGAAACAAGAGGAAGGAGAATCTGAAAATGTTTTCTGAGATAAGAACTGAGCAAAAATAAACATGGGGGAACATGGTATCATTTTAGTATGTACTGAGGACACTGATTGTAGCTGAAATGACAATAGAAATCACATGACTTGATTAAAACTATAAAATACACTGGTTAGACAATGAAACTGAAACACCTGTCATTCTAGTGTGGGAGGTTTCGTGGCTAAATTGGACAAGCCTGGTGGCCAATCCTCATTAATTGCACATTGCTCCAGTAAGAGCAGAGTGTGAAGGTTCAATTAGCAGGATAAGAGCACAGTTTTGCTCAAAATATTGCAATTCACACAACATTATGGGCGAAGTACCAGAGTTCAAAAGAGGACAAATTGTTGGTGCACGTCTTGCTGGCGCATCTGTGACCAAGTCTTTGTGATGTATC
>JAOUQV010000040.1:19226989-19248656 GCA_028565295.1 Aspidoras spilotus
GGAGCCGCTCAGTCTCCTTCGTGGTCAGAAGGTCAATCTGTAATTGAACCTCAGCACGCTCCTTATGTAAGGATGATGATGGAGAAACAGAATTGAGATGATCCAGGCTAGTAAGTTTATCAGTAAGATTCTGTAGATCAAGTCTGTATTTTTTATTAGAGTGAGCGGTATAGGATATAATTTGACCACGCAAATAAGCAAATAAGAGTTTCCCAGAGAAGGGCTGCAAAAATACGTATTGTATTTTTTAAATAACCTTCTATTGACATTAAGAAAATATTAACTACATAACAGTAAAGATACTTATTCTGTTCTAAAAAAAAAGCAATAACTGCCAAGATCTGCCATTGTCCGACCTACATCTCTCTCCTAACCTACATCACCAACTGCAACTGGCTGTTCTCTGACAGTCAAGTCGAGGCGCAATTTATCTTGAGAAAGGCTTTTGACTCTGCAGTGGGCAGAAACGTGGTGGAAAGAAAGGTGGCACATGTTATGATTAGTTTTCATTATCCCTAAGCATGGTTATACACAGTTATACTATAAAGGGTTACTTTAGGATTAGTTCTCAGGAACGAGAGCCTGATGATGGGGATAATACATCAAACAATTCAAAATGTAAAATAATTTTTATAATTTACTACAATAAAGGACTGCACGGTGGTGCAGTGGAAATGTTTTCACCTCACAGCAAGAAGAAGCGGGTTTGAACCCGGGTGAGAAGACTGGGACATTTCTGTGTGGCGTTTGTGGGGTTTTCTCCATGTACAGTTTTCTCCTGCATTTCAAAAAAGACATGCATACTAGGTTAATTGGTGTCTCTAAAAGTGTCCCTTAGTGTGTGAAGCGGAAGAAAATGAATGAATGAATATTACAGTAAATATAATACAGTAAATTATGTGTGAGAAAATGAAAGGGAAAAGAACCGCTTGTTTTTCAGAAGACGGCACAATTTTGTCCTCTGAGGCGATTCGTAGAGAGAGGCGTGTCTCACGTTTTATCCGGAACGAGGGCATACTTTCTTGTAATTATCTTAAACGCTGTGTGAAATTAAAATGGGACGATGTTAATGTAAGTTCTTAGTTTTTATGTAACATTTGTCAGCTCGTGTTGGAGCTTGAATTTATTAGGTGTGCGAAGTGTTTTGAGCAAAGTTTTTAATAGGAGTTTACATCACCTCATAACAGCAGAAAAAAGTTATTTACTTGTAAATAACTTGCAGTTCCTTTGCAGTCTTTCAGTCTTCTACAGTGGTATTGTTGCGATGGCGTTTGTATAATGTATTTTAGTAAAAATATGTAACCTTTATACGGCGTTCGTGGATGAAAACATTCGGTAACTTTTAACTGCAGTAAAAATATATCAGATAAATATTTTACTTTTTTGCGTAAACCTGTTAATCTACCCCAGTCCTGATTAAAACTACTAAATAAAAAGAAAATCAGGATTTTACAAATCTACGTACCAATTTAAAATAGAATGTCGCTGATTTTGGGAAGGGGGAACCACAATTTTTTTTTATTTTCAATATAAAAAATGATTGGGGCAGGACGTTTTCGACCTGTTATCGCAGTTTTGGACATGTCTTTGATAAGTAGCATCAGTACCGAATAGGTGTGTAACCTTGCACACAGCAAAACTTGCACCCATCTCTTAGAACTACAAAGAGAATGTATACAGTAAACAAAAACGAAATAAAAGTCTGTTTATACTGACTAAAAAAACATAAACAAAGTAAGTCTGCTGCAGCATGTGCATAAGGTCCTGGTGGCCATTTCCTAAAAAGAAGAACTGAAGAAATCATAGAGAATTATTTCAGTATCAAAGAGGCCCTGGAAATGATAAGAGATCCATCATTTTCTCTGACATCTCCACCTCAGGACATTCTGATTCAGACTATAATCTATCATAATCCCCTCCAACTTCTTCATCTGACCCTGAGGATAATAAAGAGGACACTGGATCTGGATTGGTTGGGAGAAATGAAGGTGGTCTCCCAACAACACGAAGACACCACAGTTTTCCCTGCCTGCCAGAGGAGTGACTCCAGGTTCAACGCTTTGATGAGGCAACATAGAAACATAGTGTTTGACCTGGGCTCAAGGCTAACCTTGGCCAACTGATTTTAGCTGGAGCCTTTACTTCAAAAGAAGAGACTACATTGTCCCTGTGCTTGTCTTGTTAGATCGACTGAACCGGCGCCACATTTGGTAAAATTGATGATAGGTAATTTGATGTGTATTTTTCCTATACCAGTGACAGAACTGGCATTTAAATGGTTAGAATTTTGGATTTTTAGTATTCAATCATTTTGATCAGGATTAAAGCTGATTAACAAATTTATGCAAAAATATTTAAAGAAATATTTATCTGATATATTTTTACAGTTGACAATTAAGTGGCTGAAACAGTTTTTTTGAAAATCTGTTGCTGCACGAAAATTAAATATGCATTACGCCAAAGATGTTACTAATCCAAGACATGTCCAAGACGTAAAAAAAAAAAAAAAAATGTACATTTTATATTGAAAACAGGTCATTTAGTGTGTGTTTTTTTCATATCATTGACTTTATTTTTTAAATTGGCATTTATTGGGTTGAAATTTCAATTTAGTAGATCAGGACTGAGGTTGACTAACAGACTTAAGCAAAAAAATAATAATTTGAGATATTTTTACAGCAGTCAAATTTAGAGGATGAAAACAGCCATAGACGTAAAAAGGTGGTAAATTTGCCAGCAGTGTATTATTGACCTATTAAAAATGTTTAAATCATATTGTTAAATTACATGTAAAATTAAGGTTGCTCACTAAAAATTATGCCTTTTGCTGAAATACAGTGAAAGTTCTGGTCAAATTATGAGGAAAAACTACCTCTAATGGATGCTTTTTCACAAATGGCATTTAAGGTTTAATATAGACAAGACCTTAATAAATAGATGCTCTGCCATTTTACTCATTAGGTCAATGTTCCACTAAAGACTATATGTTTATGTCTGCCAATAATATCACTTATCTTATGTCCCCGTCATCCTTATCAGCAGGACGAGTGATGCCACAAGGTTTCTCCTGGGTGTTAAATAGAGAAGAGTAATATGGGTACAGCCTCGTCTTTAGTAAGTCCCGGAGATGTGATCGAGGATGGATATGGTGCTGAGGGTGGAGAAGCGTGTGAGATTCCTGTGGAAGTGAAGCCAAAAGCACGTCTGGTACGCAGCTCATTCCGACGTGGCCCACGGGTCATTGGTGCTAGCTTCAAATCCACAGGCTCTGTGGAGCTAGAGTACGCTGCTGAATATGAGCGTATTCGGAAGGACTACGAGATCTTCCGTGTGAGCAAGAACAATGAGATAACAGCTATGCAGAAGAAAGAGGCCAAACTAGATGAGGAGAATAAGAGACTACGAGCTGAGCTGCAGGTACTACAGAACTAGATCTCAACCTGTTTCTGTGACATGTGTTGGTAATCAAAATCTCTTTAGTCCAGTATTTATAAAAGGCTTACATCAGAGTAATACATTTTGAAATGATTCACTTCTGCACTGGAGGAACAGTAAAATATTTAGTCACTTCTTCTCCAATGTTCTATAATCCTCAGGCCTTGCAAAAGACATACCAGAAGATTCTCAGGGAGAAGGAAAGTGCGTTAGAGGCAAAATACCAGGCCATGGAGAGAGCATCCAACTTTGAACATGACAGAGACAAAGTTAAAAGGCAATTTAAGGTCTATCTTTCTTTAAAATTTCTGTTAAAAGTTAGTTTTTTGTATAGCATCCAAATACCTGTTCAGTTATACAGTAGTGTTCAAAATAATAGTAGTCCAGTATGACTAACCAGTTTTGGTATGTTTTGATATAAATTATTTTACAACGTGACAAACAATTTACCAGTTGGGGCAGTAGATTCTTAGAAAACCAACAGACTCAGCATTCATAATATGCATGCTCTTGAGTCTGTCTTTGAATATTTAATTGAAGGGGGTCTTCAAAATATAACCCACATTCCAATGAAGTTGTAATTTTATGTAAAACATACATAAATAAAAACAAAATACAATGATAAAAATTTTTTTTATCACATATTCAATTTAATAATCTACAAGCACAAAACATTTAATGTTCTAATAGATAAACTTTATTGTTTTGAATTTGATACCTGGAAACAATGAATTTCATGATTAAGTATATAGAGAGCATCCATGGGGCCAGATTCACCACTTAGTCAACAGCTGCGTGACCAAATAGTCGAACAGTTTAAGAACTGTTTTAAAACATGTTGCAGGCATACAATTTAAAATTAGTTAATATTAAAAAAAAAAAGTTTATCTGTTTTAACATTAAATGTCTTGTTTTTATTTTGTATTCTATTGAATATGGGTTGAAAAGAATTTACAGGTCATTGTATTCAGTTTTTATCTAAGTTTATACAACATCTCAACTTTATTGCAATAGGGGTTGTAATAGCAGTGTGGATTTTAATTACTGAGGTAAATTATTTTGTGAAAAAGGAGGTTTTAATCTGGTGACGCTTATTTAAAAGTAAAGCCAGCACATGATTTACATATGCATTTCTCCTTAACATCCAGAGAAATATGGGTTGTTCTAGACATTGTTCAGAAGCACAGCGTACTTTTATAAAGAAGAGGGTAAAAAGTGCATGCAAGAATAGTCTATTCAGCTAAAATTATACAATTTACCAAAGAACAAATAAGCCGGCCTAAAGAGAAATGGGGAAAACATTTTGGGGACTGATGAAAGTAAATTGTTCTTTTTGGGTCCAAGGGCTACTGACAGTTTGTCAGACAACCACAGTACACTCTAAAAACAGTGAAGCATGGTGGTGCAAGCATCATGATATAGGGATCATTTACAGGGATCATGGACCAGTTTGCATACATCAAAATACTTGATGAGGTTATATTGCTTAATGCTGAAGAGGAAATGCTCTTGAAATGGCTATTTCAACAAGACAATGACCGCAAACACACCAGTAAACATTCAAAATCTTGGTTCCAGTCCAACAAAATTGAGGTTATGGAGTGGTCAGCCCAGTCTCAGAACCTTAATCCGATCAAAAAAATGTGGAGTGACATTAAAGATTCCATTTCTGAGGCAAAACCAAGCAATGCAAATAAAAATTATATATATTTATCTTTATGCTTTGATGTAGAAACCGTGTGCAATGTTTACAATGTTTCGAAATATAAACTATTCAAAATATTTTGTGCTCGTCTTTTTAAAAACAATGCTATTATTTTGAACACAACTGTATATTAGGTATGTATAAAGTGTAATTTATAGTATAAATACTAAAATTATAGTCCTTTAAATGATCGTTTTCTACCAGTTTATTACTGTTATAAATACACTTTAACTACAGACTACACTAGCATTTGCTGACGTCTCTACACTTTCATGTTCGCTACACCACTAATGTCTTAAACAGATTTTCCGTGAGACCAAAGAAAAGGAAATTCAGGATTTGTTAAGGGCCAAGCGTGATCTGGAGTCCAAACTGCAGCAGCTGCAGTCTCAGGGTGTCCAGCTATATGAGCCTGTTGACTCTGACTCTGAAGACAACCGCACAAGTGTCACATGTAAGATGCATTTATTAATATACAGTATATTTATGCTTCTGGTTTAACAATTTAGCAAAAATAGTTCAGATTAATGTGTCTGTGTCTGAGTGATTGTGTTGGTATTTGTAAAGTCATTATGACATTGCGCATGGTATTTAGTGTCTGGCGTAAGTCCATCACTTAAATGCATTACCTTAGATTTCATAAGCTGTACTAGGTAAAACTGAATAAGTGTCATGCGACTGAAAAGTGAATGCAGGGAAAGGGGAGAAATTAAAAAATATATACAGAATATTAGGAAACATTTTTTTATTCCAAAAGTGACTTTAACCAAACAACTGCTTTTTAAAATAAACTACTATTTAATGCTAAACTGAGCCAAACTTTTGTTTAACAGTATCCCTAAGCACACCAGTGCCTGTGTTGTTTATATATGTACTATATCTTCAAACCCATGTATTTATTCACATGTGACAAGTTAATTCAAAACTTCATTTATGTGTATTTAATTACAAACATTACGTTTGACTCTATAGATATTTAAGCAATGGCACTGTACTCCACCACAAAAGGTATGAAATTAAATAAATATGTGATTGTACTATATAATTCAGGTTTAACAAAAAATATTGCATTACCTGTTTAGGAATTCAAGCCATTTTTACACAGCGTCTCCATTTTTGCAGGCTCAAAACAAATGTGACAATATAAATAAAATATCATTCATGACTGCCTTTTTCCTGTCAGAATTTATAGAGACAGAAATCCTAATTATGTTTTTTTTCGAAAATATTATTACAGGTGCATCTCAATAAATTAGAAGAATATCATCAAAAAGTTAGTAATTCAGTAATTTCAGTAATTCAATACAAACAGTGAAACGTGTATATGTGTGTGTGTGTATATATATATATATATATATATATATATATATATATATATAGCATCACATACCGACCTGGCCACTATCCTGCAAGTAGAATGGCTTAAAATCCCTCTGACCACTGTGCAAGAGTTGTATGTGTCAATCCTGTACATATTCATTACATACACAGCCAATAAAAACTGAAAATCAATATCTCAGAAAATTAGAAATAGTAACAATAAACACCTACAAAGTCTTCCTAAGAATTTACAATTGTCTCTTAGTCCTGTTCAGTAGGCTACAAAATCATGGTGAAGACGTTGGCAGTCATTGACACTCTCCAAAAGGAGGGTATGCCACAAAAGGTCATTGCTAAAGAAGCTGGCTGTTCACAGAATGCTGAATTCAAGTGCTGTTATATCCAGACCAAAGTCCGAGCAGACAACTACCAGGACAATTTAGAGTAATTTATGCCTCCCTCTGCCAACAAGCTATTTGGAGATATACATTTCATTTCCCAGCAGGGCTTGGAACCTGTCCACTCTGACAAAAGTAGCAATAATTGGTTTAATAACCACAGTATCACTATAGAGAGCAAATAAGCTGGACCTAAACCCCATAGAGAATTTATGAGGTATTTTCAAGAGGAAGACGAAAGGTACCAGACCCAACAATGCAGGTGAGCTGAAGGCTGCTGCAATCTGGGCTTCCATAACACCTTAGCATTGCCACAGACTGATCAGAAATAAACACTTGAATTAGATCACTGTGTTTGTAATGGATGTATATAATGTATACATTTCACTGTTTGTATTGAATTACTCTTTTGAATTTCCATTTTAAATGTGAAATCCTTTTTTAACCACTTTTAAACTTTTGTTTAGAGACACATTTTAATAAAAAAGGTAGAGATTCTTGTCTACAGTAAATCATGTTTCTACCTACTTTAGTTTTTAGAGGTATCAAGCATGAAATCCGGAGAGACGCTTAAAATTTCCTCTCTGAGTCTGTAAGACGCTTGCACACATCAGTTTTTGGATATAAATGTCATATTAAAAAATGTGTAAAACAAAGATTTGCAATAAATTATGAGAAAAGTAGCAATAGATGCATGAAAATGACACATTGGTTTAATATACTGACATAATTCCAACTGCATTTATCGACAATTTTGGGATTTAAGAAAGAATTTAAGAGAGGGGAGGTGTGCTTGTATAAAAATCTGTATATTTCCTTCCATTCATTTGTTGCCTTCCTAAAATTATTTCCTTTATTTAAAATATTATTTATTATTATTATTTTTTTTAAACATTTGTTACCTGGCTAAGTAATTTTTGACCAAAGTGATATTTTTTGCCTAAATCAGCTCCTCACTATGCTGTCTGGTAAAATCGCTGTGTTCAACAGGTCATGTGATTTTACCCCTGTTATAAAATGGCCTATGTCAAGAGTGAATTGTAATTGTAATTTCAATGACTTATGCCATTATTTTAAGGAAATGCTTACACTTACAAAGTACCACGATCTCTGTCTCATAACGGAATTTATTATCAAAAATGTTTAATTATTGTATACTGGCTGACAGCCCACTCTATAAAATGATTACTGTATGCTCATTGTATTAGAAATGCAGGTATATGCAGAGATGCACTGGCGCAACACACTGTAACTGCACGTTCTGTTTATTTTTGGTACTATCTCCTCCTATAGTTACAAATGTAACCCACGGGACATACACTATAACATCTAGGAATGTTTAGGAGAAGTGTGCTTATATGCAGTTATAAAATATCTCGAACTGGGTGCTGGCTGTGACTTAACATTGCACCGATTTTTGCACTGCCATAATACGATAATATTTGAGGCGCACATTGGACCAGGTTATAGCCAGACCCATCATGTTGAATGACAAAATCTATAGCACTCTTGAAATTTTACACCTGTGAGATACAAGCACTTTAGCTCCTTGCTAGCAAAATTACATCAAAACCTTTAAAAAACTCTATTCTATTACATTTTTATACTTTTAACTAGAAATGTTGTTCAAAGTTAAAATTAGGTAAGCTGTAAAAATATATGCTGTAAGCTGTATATCCTTATGAAGTTACGATCAATTGATCTGCCCCACCTACTTAAGTTTACCCATAGACCCCAAGATTTCCTTGAAACTGATATTAACATCTTTGATGTTTTCGAAACTGTCTTATCGCTGTCATTTTTGTCAATACACATATACAGTCATGGCTGGAATTGTTGGCACCCCTGAAATATTTGCAAAATATGAAATATTTTTGTATATATTTATTGCAATTGCACATTTTGTTATGCACATGTTTATGTCTTTTGTGCTCTTAAAACTCCAAATATGGGCCGGACAAAATTATTGGCACTTTTTTAAATTGTGGGTAAATACATTTGTTTGCAAGCATGTGATGCTTATTTAAACTTACCTCATGCATGTAACAGTTGTGGGCAATATTAAAAAAATGAAACCTGAAACAAGATAAAACGAAGACAAGTTGACTCAGTATTTGCATAGTGTGTCACACTAAGCATGAAGAACAGAAAGAGGGGAAGAGAGAACTGTCTGATGTCCTAAGAACCAAAATTGTATAAATAAAAGAATTTGAAGTGGATGTGTTGGTACTTGGTACACTGGGTGAGGAAGTGCAGCTCCATCTCTACTGTACTGAGATTTTAATGTTGGCACAGCTTTTGGGGTAACCAGGGCCAGGGGTCTGTACCTCATTAAATTGTTTCTTAATTTATGGTCTGATATTGTGCTCAGTTAATCTGCTGCACAGTAAGGTCTGTTTAGGGCCAAATAACATTTTACTCTGGAGAGTTTAATTCTGATCTTGTGTTTAATTTGGTTCATTCCCCTTTGCAGGTTTTTCCGGTTCCTGAGTCATTATTGTGTTAGTATGGGTTAATGTTATACGTGTGTTATAGCGGTGTGTTTGTGTGTTTATTTAGGGTATGTGCTTGTGTTAACCGCTCTATCTGCGTCTCTCCGACACACATTTCTGGCTTAGCCGAAATGAGAGAAAAGGGTGTGTGCCAAACGCCTCACCATTCCCTTTCATCGCTCGATATAGAGATTCAGTGTACTACTAGCTTTAAAGGTTAATTCTCCACTCAAGACAAGAATAGCTGAAGTTTTTATTTCCTCTTCTTCCCCAAATTGTGCTGATTTGGCTATAAATGTCGAAATCTAAAAATGCTTAATACAAACATTTCCAATAGTTTATATTGATTATTCCATTAAGTTAAAATAGATGCATGAAAATGATACGTTGGTTTGAGATAGTCACATAATTCCAAGTGTATTAAACATTAATGACACAGCCTTTACAAGAGCATTTATACAGCCCACTCTATAAAATAGTCGCTGTATTAGGAATGCTGGTATAAGCAGGGTAGCACTAGCGCAACACTACAGTCTATCATCTATTTTACACCAAATAAACTTTGCACCAGAAGCTCATTGTAGTTCACATATACAATACATCATTTATGCCCCTAGCACACTCACCCTCTGTAATTGCATCCAGAACTTTTCTGTTATTTGACATTCAAAACCTAAGAGCAATAGGAATTATGCTGTTGTCTTCTGGCACAAAAAGAACGCCATACTTTCATGTTTCTTATATTAATAAACACATGTAACTATATTGGCCCCCTGTGGCTGTTTTAGGCAACTTCGACTTTGTAAACAGTACTTTGCTATGCCTATGCCTGTGGCTCACTTTCTTAAATGCCATCCTTTTAGATATCAAGAGGGGTGTTGTCTTTGCCCTCCTTGTAGTTTAGGGTTTTTTCAGTTTTCTCTTCTTTGCTTCAACTTTCTGTCAATCCCACTAGACGCCTTCTGCCTAAGGCATGGTTATCACTTGCCTCTCCTGTACAATACAGTTTTCAAAGCCTTCTAAACTAGGCAAACATTTTCACTGTACCTGCCATAAGGTTTTACAAAAAATATAGTTACAGTTACTCTAAGGTTCCTCACTTTAAAGTAATAAGTTAAAAAAATTATCATATGGGTTAGGTTCATTTAACTGATTCTGCCACAGTCTATGTATTTGCCTTAACAAGCCTTTGAATTGCATTAGTAGTGTGTTTTTAGTCATATCCATTCTTTACACTGAAACAGTGTCCTAGCAGTTAACTAAATCTGGATAGATTGTATAGCACTATACACTTTAGAAATCAACACACATTTATGGGTTCATTTCTGTTCCATTGTGGCAGTATATATAAAAAAACGAAAATGATACCGGCCGATTGATATTTAAGGCGCGATATTTCTACGTTTAAATGGGCTTTTAAGGTTTTAAGGTTAATTTAATTTGGTCGGTTTAAGTCTGAATTTTTTCTTTCTCTCACTACCGTGTAGCTGCAGGTACTCAGTGTGAGTTCTGGAGTGGAGGCATTCTGGGTAGTGAGCCATCCATGGGGAGTATGATGCAGCTTCAGCAGTCTCACAGAGGACCTGAGTTTGCCCACAGTCTCATTGATGTAGAGGGGCCCTTTCCTAATGTCAGCAGAGGTAAATCTTACTCATTACATTACTGTGACTAACCAAAGCTTTGATAGAAGTGTGTGCAAGCATGACAACAGGGTTTATGGCAGGGACACTTGTGTATTTGCTTTAATTAATGTGCAATTTTAAACATTTTTAAGAGCTTTGCATTTGCAAAAACTGATAATGCCATTTTTTAATTAGATTATTATTCTTAACATGTAGGACCATAATGGGCTCTAAATAAATTTTGTCAAAAACCCATATTAATGCAAAGAAATTTCATTTTTTTTTGTCATAGAAATTGACAAGCAAAAGCCCATTACTTTAACAAAAGCCTATTACTTTAGAGAGATTCAACATGCATTTTAATTATAGAAATTACATCTTTTAACGGCTTGCCTCCTGAAGTCTCCATTTTAAAATTGCCGGTCTTTTTAGTTTTTTTAGCTTTTTTCTCATTAATATTCTCTGATTAATTCTCTAATACTCTGATGGGCATAAGGCATACAGACCTGATATTTGGACAAACTTCTCCATCAATTCAGTGTTATTCTCAGGTCATGTCAGAACTGATCACAAGTTCAAACACAATTCCTCCATCACTAATGTGCACCTTTCAGGTGTACTTCACATATCCACCTCAGATTTTCATCTACAATTCAGTGCACTTGTTGAAGTCCAAAACTGACTACATTTTTATCACTGAATTAGACAATTTAAGGTATTCATACCCCTTGAACTTTTACATATTTTGTCACATTACAACCACAAACATAAATATATTTCATTGGGATACAATTGTGAAGAGGAAAGAAAATTATACATGATTTCAAAACATTTTTTACAAATAAAAAACTGAACAGTGTGCTGTGCAAAAGTATTCACCCCCCAAGTACTTTGCGGAACCACCTTTTGCAATTACAGCTGCAAGTCTTTTAGTGTATGTCTCCACCAGCTTTGCACATCTAGTGACTAAAATGTTTGCCTATTCTTCTTTGAAAAACAGCTCAAGCTCAGTCAGATTAGATGGAGAGTGTTTGTGAACAGCAGTTTTAGATCTTGCCACAAATTCTCCATTGGGTTTAGGTCTGGACTTTGATTGGGCCAATTTAACACATTAATATGTTTAGTTTGAAACCATTCCATAGTAGCCCTGGCTTTATGTTTAGAGTTGTTGTCCTGTAGGAAGCTAAATCTCTGCCCCAGTCTCTAATCTGCAGCTGCAGCTTCTAACAGGTTTTCTTCCAAGATTGCCCTGTATTTGGCTCCATCCATCTTCCCATCAACTCCGACCAACTTTCCTGTCCCTGCTAAGGTGAAGCACCCCCGAAGAAAATGATGCTGTCACCACCATATTTGAGAGTGGGGATGGTGTGTTCAGAGTTATGTGTCAATTCTCTGCCACACATGGCGGTTTTGCATTTTGGCCAAACAGTTCAGTTTTGCTCTCATCTGACCAGCACCTTGTTCCACATGTTTGCTGTGTCCCCAACAAGGCTTCTGGCAAACGGAAACAGGACTTTTTATGGTTTTCTTTTAACAGTGGCTTTCTTCTTGCCACTCTTCCATGAAGACCACAATTGTGAACAACTAACAGTTTTCCTGTGGACAGATTTCCCCACCTGAGCTGTGGATCTCTGCATATTGTCCAGAGTCACAATGGTCCTCTTGGCTGCGTCTCTGATCAGTGCTCTCCTTGTTCTGCCTGTAAGTTTAGGTGGACAGCTTTGTCTTGGTAGGTTTACATTTCCGGATAATAGATCGAACAGTGGTCAGTGAGATGTTCCAAGTCTGTTTTACACCTCTCCACATTATTCCTGACCTTTCTGGTGTGTTCTTCATGATGCTGTTTACTTCCCAGTATTTTCTTATCCAACCTCTGGGGCCATCACGGTACAGCTGTATTTGGTCTTTCACATTAAATTCCAATGAAATAGATTTATGTTTGTGGTTGTGATGTGACAAAATATGATTATATGAGTACTTTTGCAAGCCACTGTAATTAGTTACTACTTACCCCAAGCCAGAACAAGCAGTTTTATCTGCTTTTGGCCCCCAAAACATTTTCACTGTGTCATGCCGTTATCGCTTCAACTAAATATTTTCTAAAAGTGCATTATAAATAAAACACTATTTTTCTTTTGTGCGCATGACTGGTTTAGATTTTTCACAGACAAAATGAATTTGTCATTTGTATGTATCCATATTATTGGCCCACCTTGTAGTAGTATTATTTTTTTTGCTATTTTATATCCTCTGCTTATTAAAACCAATTGCTCTGGCTCTAGTT
Source organism: Aspidoras spilotus (assembly GCA_028565295.1). Taxonomy (NCBI): domain Eukaryota; kingdom Metazoa; phylum Chordata; class Actinopteri; order Siluriformes; family Callichthyidae; genus Aspidoras; species Aspidoras spilotus. The sequence goes on from JAOUQV010000040.1 coordinate 19,240,246, forward strand.
CCCTCTTGTTTAACATCTCCTTAATGGCCTGGTAAACGTCTTCTCGTCTTGTACTGATTTGCAGGGGTTTAAAACAGCTCTTCACAGAATTCATTCTTCTCCTTTTTGAAGATCCTTACATATACTAACAGTTGACAATTGTCAGGAACATAAATGGACTCATCTTCAGCTATGCTTACACATGGTTCCTTATTAATTTCTCCATCCAGGTGTGATAGCACATCCTGTGTTAATATTTCAGCTTTTTTGTGGGTGATGTTGCTAAAATAGATATTTGCTTAGGTATCTTCTTTTCGTTTTTCTTCAAGCAAGGTTTCAGCTACTGACTCTTACAATCATTGACGACTCCATCAGTAAATAGTTTTTACTAAAATTTTCAGGGGGTTGAATACTACTTGGAGGAACTGTATGTAGTGACAGCATGTTGAATGCCAAGTTTTATCCAGATTGATGACCTGGAAGCTCTACAATATACATATTAGTGTTGTATATTGATTGTCAATACATATGGATACTGAATATTCTGAAATGATATTATATTACGGTGGTGCAGTAAATAGTGCTGTGGCTTTACAGCAAGAGGACCCAGGTTTGATCCCCAGATGGGGTGCCCTGGGAATTTGTGTGGAGATTGCATGTTCTCCCTGTGTTTGTGTGAGTTTTCTCCAGGTGCTTTAGTTTTCTCCCACAGTCCAAAGACATGCATGCTAGGTAAATTGGAAATTCTAAATTGTCATTAACTTATGTACTTTGCGTATGATATGAGACTTGTGTATGAGTATGACAGTGTTCCTGTAATAAGAATAGACACTGGTGCTGAGGATGATGTTGAAAAAAAAAATAATAATAACTTATATTCAGTATCGATTTTTTTCATGAGTAATTTTCAAGTTTCTGACCACAAAATATGTTCAAAGTGCTGCCCATTGTGTTAGATGTCAGTGCAACCCTCTTCTCCCACTTTTCACACACTAATAGCAACACCGAAGAAGAAATGCTAGCACAGGCTTCCAGTATCCGTAGTTTCAGGTGCTGCACATCATCAGTTTCTGTTTTCCAACAGTCTTGGAGGGATCTATCCAGTGTGGGTTAGTGTTAGACCAATAGCGGTGGTTTTGTTTGTTAACTTCACCATTCACATAAAAGTTTACACTGAACAAATTGTTCAGTGAAACTGAGGGTCCTGTTCCAATTTTTTTTTTGCCCTTTCGGCAAATTCAGTGCGCCGATCTGGGTCATCCTCGTTGAGATGCTGCTGCAGCTGGAGTTTGTAAGGGTGCTATTTGTGAGTAGCTAATATCCTCCGAAGGGATGTTCGACTAATGCCACTCTCCAGTGACATGCATCGAGTGCTACACTGTTCATTGTGTACACATTTTGGCAAATTCAACACTTAACCAGTTTCACGAAACTTGGGAAGCAGTTTGCTAACTGTAGCATGGGAGATGGGTGTTGTCGTAAGGTGTCTTGCATTGAAATCTGCTGCAATGACTCGGGTACTGCGGACACCAGACATCAACACAAAAGAGAACAAAGAGAAGCTCGTAAATAACTTACGTTAAAACTTCTGCTTGGCAACTCTATCGCTAACATCCTCCTACAAATATATCCATTGTCCCTCCTCTGCACATGTCCAAACCATCTTACACCATTCTTTTTTCTTGTAAAATTCTCAATAAGTTTGATGTGTAACATGACCCTCTTCCCATTAAAAAGGTTGGGTTCAAAATGGCCGACATCAAAATAGCTGCCATGGTCACCACACATCTTGAAAAGTTTTTCCCCTCCCAAATGCTAATGTGCCAAAAACAGGAAGTTAATATTACCAACCATTCCCATTTTATTTAGGTGTATCCATATAAATGGTCCACTCTGTACATTGTTTCCATTATCAGAATTATTTACATTATAATATAAATAATATTAATCACAAACATAGATTCTCTATGGGGTTTAGGTCAGGCGAGTTTGCTGGCCAATCAAGCACAGTTAAAATGTAGTTATTAAACCAGGTATTGGCACTTTTGTCAGTGTAGACAGGTGCCAAGTCTGTACAATGAAATTTCCATCTCCAAAAAGCTTGACAGCAGAAAAAAGCATAAAGTGCTCTAAAATGTTCTGGTAGACAGCTGCACTGAATTTGGTCTTGATATAACAAAGTGGACCTACACCAGCAGATGATATGACTCCCCAAACCATCACTGATTTTAGACTTCAAGCAGTTTAAATTGTGTGCCTCTCCACTCTTTCTCCAGAGTCTGGGACCTTGTTTTCCAAATAAAATGCAAAATTTACTTTTATCTGAAAACAACACATTGGACCAATGGAACAGTCTAGTCCTTTTTCTCCTTGGCCCAGGTAAGACGCTTATGGCATTGTCTCTTAGTTATGAATGGCTTGTGAATGTGACAGTTCTAGCCCATGTCCTGGATACGTTTGTGTGTGGTGGCTCTTGAAGCACTGACTCCAAATTTTTTAATGGCCTTCTTTTGAACCAGACTCAGGGACCATTTTAAACACTTAGGAAGACTATGCAGATGTTATACCTAAACAATACAAACATAATACATCTATTTTTTATGAAATAATAAAGTAATAGTGCAACGTAATGCACAGCGTTTCAAATGGCAGCTCAAAGTTCAAATCAACATGAAATGAACAGAGAAATTATTCATTATATCTATTTATTTATAGGACTGTTTATATTTTTATATGTTCAGTACCAAGTATGACTAAGCTCAAGTAGCTTTCTCTCTAAGTGATTCAACCGGTTTAATTCACACATCCCAAAATTTATTTGCATGTCTATAGGCAAATTTAATCCCTCGCGGCAGGGGAGCAGCTTCTACGATTCTTTTTCTCTGCTTTCAAGAGATTACTGCTAAGCTCCGAAAAAAATATATTATGTATAGTATTATCCTTTAAATAACTATTGTTGTCCCTGCTATAGCCACGGCAGTCCTCCTGACTCTGCTGCAGCCAAAAACAACAGCCACTTGGTATTGTTGGCCCTGGTGGCTTCACCATAAACATAAACAATTAATTAATCGTAGCATTTATAATCGTGATTAATCACAAAATCGATTAATTCTCTCATTCCTAGTCCCTCCTGTTACTCAGGCACAAAACCCCATCCCAGTCTGCCTCAAGATGGTGCTATAGCGAAGCAAACTACTTTGCTTAAAAGTTCTCACAACCAAAAATGTTTACAATCGAATTTTTATTCCTACAGTCCTGACAAACATAAAAGGCTGATAAAGCCATGTAGCTCGGCCTACTAGATTTTGTTCAGAATTGCAAATTGTGAAAAACATTCTTTCACCAACTAGTAAGATGTATGGCCAAACATCATGCAAAAATGCACAAACAATTCAGACACTGAATGTGCCAGTGCCAGTTTCACTTTTCAACAGCATTTCACTGCTATATACAAATTAACACCTACTAATAAAATTATCATTCATTAAAAATTTAGTTACTCAAGAACGCTTTTCCATCATCAAATGCAGTGCTTTACAAATATGGTCATAAAGTGTGATCTGATATACACCTAAAAATAGAATCCAAGTATAGACACATAGTTCTTAACATAATACCCTACAAACAAGTATAATATATAATGTTTTAATTAGACACATCCAGTAAGCTGGTGAAAAAAAAGTAAATTAATCCTTAGATTTAATAACATGTGGAACTTCTAACTAGCCTGCAATTAACATTTTGGGTAACTGCTAATTAGACCTGCACAATGTTTAGGAGTAATTTTGGACCATTCTTCCTTGCAGAACTCATTTAGCTCAGCCATATTCTTAGGATGTCTGGTGTTAACAGCTCTTTTAATGTAATTACATAGCATATCTATTGGGTTCAGGTCTGGACACTAACTAAGCCACTCCAAAAGTCTAAAGTTTTTTGTACTAGATTTAGTCCGATGTGGTCAGGGGTATTGTCCTGCTGCATCACCCAATTTCTACTGAGCTTGAGATGGTGGATAGCAACCCTGCCATTATTCTGTCTTACAGGTGCATATCAATAAATTAGAATACCATCAAAAAGTTCATTTATTTCTGCAATTCAATACAAAAATGAAATGCATATATTATATAGATTCAGTACAAACATAGTAATCTATTTCAAGTGTTTATTTCTGTTACTGTTGATTATGTCTTCCAGTCAAAATCCAAAAGTAATTATCTCAGAAAATTTGAATAAGTAAAACAAAGCACCTGAAAAGGCTTCCTAAGCTTTTAGAATGTTCCTTTAGTTTAGTAGACTACACAATCATGGGGAAGACTGCTGAGTTGACAAATGTCCAGAAGCCAGTCATTTACACACTGCACAAGGACGGTATGCCACAAAAGATCATCACTAAAAATTATGGCTGTTCTCAGAGTGCAGTGTCCAAGCATATTAATGGAAAGTTGGGTGGAAGGAAAAAGTCTGGTAGAAAAAGGTGCAGATGCAAGTGGGATAACCGCAGCTTTAAAAAGATTGTCAAGAAAAGGCCATTTGAATATTTAGGGGAGCGTCACACGGCATGGAGTCAGTGCTTTAAGAGCCTCTACACACAGACGTATCCAGGACATGAACTACTACTGTTGCAATCTGGAGAGGAACACAATCCAAGTTGCTTGAGGTTTAGTCTGAAGGTTCCACAATCAGTGGTTTGGGGAGACATTTCATCTGCTCTTATACGTCCACTGTGTTATATCTAGACCAAATTAAGCACAGCCTACTACCAGAACATTTTAGAGAACTTAATGACTCTGGGACATTGATTTCCAAAGGAAATGCAAAATGTACTTTTATCATAGAGCATTACTTTGGACCACTGAGCAGCAGTCCAGTGCCTTTTGTCTTTAGTGGCTAGAGTGGCTTGACACAAGGAATGCGACAGCTGGCCTCTTTCTCTTCCAACATGGCTGTGCACCAGTGCACAAAGCGAGGTCCATATAGAAGGTCCTGACCTTCATTTGATGAATTAGAGTGGAAACTGAGAGCCAGGCCTTCTCGTCTAACATTGTGTGACCTCACAAATGAGCTTCTGAAAGAATAGTTAAAAACTCCCATAAACACACTCCTAAACCTTTTGGACAGCCTTCCCAGAAGAGTTGAAGCTGTTCTAGCTGCAAAGGTTGGACCAACGTCATATTGAACCTTATGGATTAGCTCATATGTTAGTGAGTGAATACTTTTGAAAATACAGTAGATGACTAGTTTTGTTATGTGACTAAGAAGTACAATTTCGATACGATGCTTATTTTTCTTTTGACGATATTATTATTTTTTTATAGTTGCATATTTTAAATGTCATTATAGATTAAAGAATATGAAGTATATTAAATAGGCAAAATTAGCAAATAATAACTTGTGTTTCAAATTAAGAATTGTATCTAAATGATCCCTTTATTAAAAAGGTGCACTGTTGGGTAATACTGGTACAGGATAGTTCACTTTTTTAGTCTACACTGGGGGTATGTGATATTGACAAAAATGGATAACACGATATTTTCTGTAAATATCTTGATAAAGATAATAAATTATATTTTGCATTATTTAAAAATGCACATGTAAAAATCTTATATTTTACTAGGTTGAACTTCTTAATGGATATTAATTTCCACCCATAATTTTATGCTTTATCACGATAGTCTGCATGACTCCATGTGCTCAAGACATCTTGCAATGTCTCTTAACCGCTACACCACTGTGCCACCACAGGATATTAATTAGAAAGTGCATTTCCTGCAGAAACTGTGATAATACCTCTGTATTCCAGTTTTCCTCAAATGAAAAAGTGTCCTTTAAATAAGAATATTTAATTTTCTATTACAATTAATAGGGTAAAAAGAGAGTAAAATGTATTCGGCAGGTGAATGAGGGGTGTCTGAATGTTCTTCTTAAACCGACCTTTCATGAAGATGCAGTGTGTTTAGTTCAATGATATTGCAGACCAATGTGCCATTTTAGGCATCATACATATATATCACTTTGTGTCAGTGTTGTGTTCATGTTTGTGCATGTATGTCTGCATGTGTTTGTGTGTATGTTGGCATTTAACTTATCAGCAATTAGCGTGCATCAGCAATTATCAGGAGCATTTAAAATTAACACCAACATTAGCAAACAGATATTACCATTAGCAGTTAGCATTAACTGTTAGCATTAGCAGTTAGGATTAGCAATTAGTATTAACACCAACATTAGCAATTAGCATTAGCTAATAGAAATAAGCATTAGCAATAAGCATTGATACAAATATTAGAATTTGTTGTTAGCAATTGCCATTAGCATCAGCAATTAGCATTAGTGCTTAGCATTTACTATTAGCATTAGCAATTAGTATTAGCACCTAGCATTAAGCATTAACAGAAATTGTCATTACCAGGTAGCATTATTAAATAGCATTGTTACAAATATTAACATTTGTTGTTGGCAATTTCCGTTAGCATTAGCAATTATCATTAGTGGGTAGCATTAACTATTAGCATTAGCAATTATTTAGCATTAACTATTAGCATTATTAATATTAGCACCTAACATTAACACAAACATTAGCAATTAGCATTATCTAACAGAAATTACCATTAATAATTAGCATTGTGACAAATGTTAGCATTAGCAATTAACTGTTACTATTAGCAATAAGCATCAGGAATAAGCCTTAACAATAACATTAGCAATTAGCATTAGATAGCAGCTAATTATTAGGAGTTAGCATAAGCAGTTACCATGGCCACAAATGTTATAATTAGGTTTTAGCATTAGCAATTAATTTTAGCTGTCAGCATTAGCATTTAGCATTGGCAATTAGCATTAATAGCAACATTAGCAGTACATAAAATTTTTAATGAAGTCTATAGATTGACCTCACAACTAGAGTAATACCAACATGTTTGTGTGTGTATATCTGTGTGCCTGCATGTGGGTAGGGCTGGGAGAAAGAGGGGGAAAACCCATGTCATACCTACAGAATAATTGACAAAGCTGTAAATGCATCCTGCGAACAAACGGCCATAATCTGCCTATAACTATTTGAAACTTAGTCGAAATATGCTAGAGAGAGAGAGCGCGAGAGGATACTTTGACAATCGCTGTGATGTAAAAATGATTTATATAGAGAATAAAATGTCTGCTTTATGACAGGTTAAAGACAAATGAAAAATTTGGAAAAAGCAAATCTGATTTTCTCAAATTAACATGGCAGTGAATGGGGGAGTTTTTTTCTGTCTAATGCTGAAATTTTTAATCAGTGTCATCGGAAATGCTAAATTGTCATTCTAGTTGAATTGGAGAAGTTAAATTGTCCGGTCCTAAGCTCGAAGGGTGAGGGTTGCGTCAGGAAGGGCATTCGGCGTAAAATATGTGCCAGATCCAAAAATGCGAGGAACTCGCTGTGGCGACCCCTGGTGACAGGGAAAAAAGCCGAAAGATCAAAAAGAAGAAGAAGAAGAAGTCTTTTAGACATTCATGAGGGGAACATGGCTTTACTATTATACGTTTAAATGGTGTGTATAGGTGAAATCATATCGGTATTAGAGATGTTTGTTTGGTGAATGCAGGTATTTTTCAGAAACCTTCTCCTATTCATTTCTATTGGAGTTTTGAATTAAAAATCCTGTTTTTCCCTCTGGCACACCTCCTGAACAATCACTAATAACTTAGAATATATTAAAGATATCACTTAACCAAAAATATGAGCGTGAGGAGACCTTGGGCTTTGTTTTAATGTAAAATTGGTGTAAATAGATGAAAAAAAAAACTAAAAAGACTAAGAACTGACATCTTTTAAGTAATATTGATCTTTTCAAATCCAAACTACATCAGACGAGGTGCCCCTCGTCTAGAAATTGAATCCAAGTCAGAATTTCTTCTCCTAGCCTAGTGACTTATTTTCAGCCTTATTCGGGTTCACAGTGGCAGCTATCCTAGCATTCTCAATGCGCACTTGCAGAAACCTGCATGCTCGTGGCGTTTACATTTTTTTTCTCCAATCAGTAGCAAACTCGATAAAACTTGATAATGTCAGCTCACGCATTGTAAACAAGGCAAAAACGATTATTGTAGACAATATATTTCGCACACCCTTGTCTACACTTTCCAAACACAAAGTTTACATATTATAAACAGAGCTATAAAACTTTAAACAACGGTTAAATATGAATTTAAAAAATACATTAGTCTCTTTACAAAAAATTACTATTCACACAAACTATACACTCAATTCTTTAAATTAGTCACGGGTTCACACACCAAGAGATTGTGCATTAGAATCATCCAAAATAAAGTTAAGGCTAGTGCTCACTAGCCTGTTCACAGTGAATCATTGCATATACAGGGGTTAGACAATAAAACTGAAATACCTGGTTTTAAACCACAATAATTTATTAGTATGGTGTAGAGCCTTTTGC
>JAOUQV010000040.1:19251410-19267744 GCA_028565295.1 Aspidoras spilotus
CACAGAGATCCAAAGAATAAATGTGTTACTTAGGAGTCCATAGACAATAGAGACATTATGAGTCTTGAGATTAGATTAAAAAATATGGAGAGAGGACAATAATTTAACCCCAGATAGAAGGGAGTTCCACATACGAAAAGCAGATCTAGAGAAAGCACGATCACCAAAGTTGTGACAATTGGATGACATAACATGCAAAAGCCATGCAGTAGAACATCTGAAAGATTGAGAAGGTTTATAGGGACAAAAATAGTCAAGTATAATTTAATTGAAAAATTCATACAATATTGTATAATGATTATATATTAATTATGAAAGAAATATTTGTTTCTATAATGTAAATCTATCATTATAAAGAGAATTTATTTTCAGGAAGAAAACACTTGGTGTTTTATGAAATGTCCACATTGCACATTACAATAAAGATTTAGCGGAAACTTTTCAAACACTTAAATGAGCAGCAACAAAGTGTAATTGTGAAGAATTTCTGCATGTAAAATACAAAGTGGACTCAAAATCTGCTTTTTTTATTCTAAAAATCCGCTTTTCGATTATCAATACTTTGTCATATTTTGAAGGCATATATGCTTCCCTGAAGAGAATCGCTATAAAATTACAATTTTCCCATGTAGTAGGTGCACCCAAACAAGGGTACATGCCTATGATTAATATTCTTGTTTACTGGTCTCCCGGACAATCCTATTTGCATATTTCTACTGTCAAAATATTTTCTGATTTGGGGTGGTTGTGAATGCTAAAATACGCTGACAGCTTAATGCAAAATATGTTTATGCTTTCTATGACAACAATGCAATCAATTGTACCCTGCTTGACTGCTATAAAGCTTACTGAGGTAACTATTAGTTCTCTGTATATGGTGTTTGTCAGGGGTCACTTTTCAGAGCTTCTGGCATACTGGCAGTTTGTTGGGAAGGATAAAATTGCAATGGCAGCTGAATATTGTAATGCTCTTAAAGAGTTTGAGCAGACGTGTGAGGGTGAAGAAAGCATGAGCAGACTTGCCAACTTATACGAGACCCTTGGTCGATTTCTGAAAGACCTGGGGCTCCTTAGTCAGGTACGTACATACATATATACAGTAAAAATATTTTATGAGAGTCTGTTTAGATTAAATGAAACATACACAGATTGTAATCATATCTGGATATTAGGTTGTATATTTATGTGCTATGTAAAAAAACAAAATCTAATCATCATTGACTGTGGTGTGTGGTCATCTTTTTTTTTCAGGCAGTTGCACCACTGCAGCGGTCCCTAGAGATTCGTGAGACAGCTCTGGACCCAGATCACCCCAGTGTGGCCCGCTCACTGCATCAGCTGGCTGGCGTCTACGTCCAGTGGAGGAAGTTCGGTAATGCAGAGCAACTGTATAGGCAAGCGCTGGAGATCAGTGAGAATGCATATGGAGCCGAACACTCAAGTGTGGCAAGAGAACTCGACTGCCTCTCAGTCCTCTACCAGAAGCAAAACAAGTACCTCCTTTGCTAAAAGCAATGTACTATTAAATAAGGAATTTATTATAAGCATTTATTGAATACTTGCCTGTCTGTTTCTGTACAGTAGACTACTTCTATGTATAACAAACTGTTGCTTTGTAAACAGTAATCATTTCCATATAAATGTCATATCATAATTATTATTAAGTAGCCATTTAATTAGCCAGAGGATAATGTACAATACATCAAGCCAGACATGCAAACCAGAGGGGCTTTCTTTAAAAAAAAAATTGGATTTTAGAGATATTTGGTCATATGGTTTCTTGATACAAATTGGCAGTGTGTTAGGATTGAAAGAATTCCACATTGTTTGATAGAAATCAAAATCATCAATCTAGTGGGTATAATTTAAAGACAATGTAGGGGCATCAATAAGCTCCTGGACAGTCTTAAGTAAAACATGGGGTTGTCAAATTGACCGAAATGTATTTTCCCAGAGGTGGTTTTCTGGACAGGCAAGCGTGGTAGTCAATGGTATCATTTCTGTAATCCATCAATAACTGGCTGCATATTCACGCCACGAGAGGTGGGCATTGTCATGCACCAGATGGAACCCAGGGCCTGATAATGGGTCAGAGGATTTCGTCCTGATATATCTAATATGCTGGGCTTTGATCTCGGGCAACCCTCATGAAGCCTGTTTCTGATTGTTTGGTCAGAGACATTTAAACCAGAAAACCTTCGGGCAATGGCACATGCTGCTATGCCATATTACAGAAATATCTGTGCAACGTCTGTAGGGTTCAGATAACGCACCATGGTGCTAATAGTAATGCTGACTCAAGCTAACTGCAAAACTAGAGAAGAGATTTCTATTTCACTTTTAGATTTATTTTTATATTACCACAAATGTAGTGGGTCTGAATTAGAACATTATTGGATACCAAACATTGCATGACTTGCTAAGAGACTTACTTTAAATCTACAAATTTACAATGTTCAGACAAATAAGATCTAAACCAGGAGAAGGCCATACCTTAAACTCCAAAAGCATTCTCCTGTCTACGAAGGAAAATGTTATGTACAATGGTACATAATATTGTTCATGGATGTGGTTCCTATGTAGGGATTAACATTATCGCTGTGCTACAACACTTTCAAGAACATTACTCACACTTTCAAGAACATTACTAATGGCCTAGAGTTGAGTAAGTTGATTGGAGTAAATGTCAGGTTTTTTAAAAAGAGGTTTGATTACTGCTAATTTATAGGATTTAGGTAAATAACCTGTGTTAAGTGCCAACTTGATTATTTTTTTAATTTATGCTTAATTTTTCCTGCCCCAATTTGTTTTAAGAACGATGTGGGTAGTAGACAGGTTGAAGACTTTGATAACTTTGATTTGGAGATTAGTGTGATTAATTATTTCTTGAAATAATTAAGAAATTTAATCAGTTAATAGTTTTAATTTTTAGTCTAATTTTTGTTTAAAAAAATCATGAATTTCATCACTACAATATATTAATGATGCACAAGGGCCTGAGTTGGTCTTAGATAAATAGGAATCCAGGTTTATTTTCTACAAACCCGATTCCCAAAAAAAACGAATGCAATAATTTACAAATGTCAAAAACATAGACAACATATTAAATGTCGAAGAGAGACATTTTGAAACTTTATGTCAAATATATTGCTCATTAAAAATTTCGTGACAGCAACTCATCTCAAAATAGCTGGGACTGGGCAATAAGAGGCAGGAAAAGTTAAAGGTACAAAAAAGAACAGCTGGAGGACCAATTGGCAATAGGTCATTATATGACTAGGTATAAAAAGAGCATCTTGGAGTGGCAGCGGCTCTCAGAAGTAAAGATAGAAAGAGGATCATCAGTCGCACTAATTCTGCGCCAACAAATAGTGAAGAAATATCAGAAAGGAGTTTAAACATATCATTATCTAAAGTGCATAATAAAATCAAAAGATTCAGAGAATCTAAAAGAATCTCTGTGCGTAAGGGTCATGGGCGGAAAACCATACTGGGTGCCCGTGATCTTCGGGCCCTTAGACGGCACTGCATCACATATAGGCATGCTTCTGTATTGGAATTCACAAAATGGGTTTAGTAATATTACCAGAGAACATTATTTGTGAACACAATTTACCGTGCCATCCGCTGTTGCCAGCTATAATTCTATAGGCAAAATAAGAAGCCGTATTTAAAGATCTAAAAGCACAGACATCTTCTCTGGGTCTAGGCTCATTTTAAATGGACTGTGGCAATGTGGAAAACTGTTCTGTGGTCAGAAGAATCAAACTTTTAAATTCTTTATGAAAATCAGGGACACCGTGTCATTAGGACTGAAGAGAAGAAGGGCGACCTAAGTTATCAGCACTCAGTTCATAGCCTGCATCTCTGCATCTTTTTCAGGGAAGACCTTGCAGTTTCTTTATACAGATAGATGAATAGATAAGAGACAAACAAATTCAGAAATGTAATATTTAATAATAATTACTGGAAATTACAGAATAGATTTATTTGTCCTACACATTATATTTCAGTAAAGAGCCTCTAACTAACAGAATTTATGTTGTCACTTCTGTGTGACGTTTAAAAAATTTCATCATTTATTACTGCTACCTCCGTCTACCAGTTAGACGAGGTTAATATGTGTAGCTGTATCCATGAGGGCTAGATTCATTTAATCCAAGTGTCTGTATACACAATATATTTAAATCCTTATCAGTTATACACTATATTGCCAAAAGTATTTGGTCCCCTGCCTTGACTCACATAATCAGCTGCTCGCCCATTCTATAAAGCTTTCTTGCCACTGTTCTTGAGCTAATCTGAAGGACGCATGAAGTTTGGAGGTCTGTAAAGATTGACTCTGCAGAGATTGGCGAACTCTTCGTCAGTTTACGTGGCCTACCGCTTTGTGGCTGAGTTGCTGTCATACCTAAATGCTTCCATTTTCTTATAATTCAGCTTACAGTTAACTATGGAATATTTAGGAGCGAGGAAATCTTACGACCTATGACAGTTCCACGCTGGAATTCACTGATCTCCTGAGTGCAACCCATTCTTTCACAAATGTTTGTAAAAACAGTATTTGTCTAAGTACTTGATTTTATACACCTGTGGCCATGGAAGTGATTGGAACATCCGATTCCAATAATTTGGATGGGTGAGCAAATACTTTTGGCAATATAGTGTAGTTTCATTAATAATGAGAGGTTTATCCCTCGTTTTACCCTGTGACCTGAATTAGTATTAAGGGGCTATAATAAATGAATTAATTAATGATTTCATTGTGGTTTTCATTATCAGGTATGAGCAGGCTGAAAAGCTGCATAAGAGGTCAGTTGAGATCAGGCAGAAAATGGCTCGGCAAAAAGGCCACATGGTAAGAAAAATTACAAATTTTAATTAATAAAGTACTTATACGAATGTATATATTGCCTCTTATTTAATACATCCATTCAATGTGTGTGTGTGTGTGTTTGAATGCAACGAGACAGTACGGGTTCACTCTGCTGCGTCGCCGAGCATTGCAGTTGGAAGAGTTGACTCTCAGTAAAGACTCACCCGAATGTGCCAAGACTCTTAACGAACTTGGTGTCCTCTACTACCTTCAGAACAACATTGAGTCAGTAACTGCAACAAATTACCTCAAAATATGTACACTTTCTTTTTGATAGGAATTTACATAATAATATTATCTGGTGCTTGTTGAAGCATGTAATAGTTAAATAAAAATATATGATAATGAGGTAGCTGCATAATATTTTTATTGTTTTGTTGTAAAGCGTCCTTGGGTACCTTGAAAAGTGCTATATAAATTGTATTATTATTATTATATTCATAAGCACAAATGTGAATTAAATATTGTACCATAATAAATCGTAGCACAGAGAAGTAATATATTTTGTGATAGTTCCACCGGATACTGGCCTTATTTTAGGTGGACTTTGACAGACATGGGGTTGTGACCTAATGAATAATATCTTGCAATACCAAGTTCTTCAGAACTATATGTAAATTAATAAGTTTTAGTATTATGAAATTACAGTAGCAACGTTCTTCTAACACCCTACATGCTTTCTATAGCAAATCTTCATTGAATTCCTTGCTTTTGTCTCTTATATCCTGAAAATAAATACATGATGTCTACATTTTTCTAGCTATATTTTCACTTAAATCACATCAATATCACTGCAATAAACACAAAATATCATTCATAGTATTTATAACTTGTTCTGGTTTTTATATTATTTAAGCCATGAACTATAGGCTTATGGTTTATGTGTTAGTTCAGGCGCAGCGGTAAACTGCGTGTTCTGTGTTGTTTATGTTCTTGCGTAGGGCGCACCTGGTATTAGTGACAGCCCAGCCATGGACATACCCCCCCCCAAGTTAGGTTCTCATGTGCGTGTAATTTCTGTTGATAACTCTTGGCAGTATAAATAGGTGTTTGTATTCTGTTACCGGCGCGGATCATTAAAGGTGGATAATGTCACTAGAGTAAAGTAAAGTAGATAATAAGTGAATAAAGATAGTAATATAAGGTTTTTAAGTTTATTCTAAGTGTGCGCTATGTGTTATTTGTTTCTAGAGTTTTAAGCTTTGTGTTCCCAGTGTTTTGCTATTCCTTCCCTTAGTTCTTGTTTTCGTGTAGTCTGTTTTGGATTCACAGCACACTCGCTGTTAGGATTTGTTTTTGTTCCTTGTATCATGTTTTTTGTTTTTGATCCCATGCATTGCATCTCATCTGATGATGACCTTTAGTTTAACCCGTGGCTCATGGCATCGATGTCAGATGACATTGGATGCATGGATGAGTTTTTATTTTATTTAATTTGAAAAGAAATAGAAAATTATGTTCCTCCATCTTCCGATATCTGTCTGTGGTATGGTTCAAAGTTGACAGGGAAACGCACATCATTTCCTACACGCCCACTCGCGCACAACACGCCCTAGCTCTTTAATGCGTTCTCGGTCTCTTTATTTGGAGTGTGCGAGGACGATCTGGATTGGGGATGCACACTAAAAAACAATCCACCAAAGAACGAAGAGATCAGTGAGGCGGCGACACCGCTGCTCACCGCGTTTAATCTCCCGTCCGGAGGAACAGGTTTCCAGACCCGCAACGGCTCACGAGGTTATGCAGGTTGTCACACCCGTCCAGAGCCCATCCCTACTCCAAGAATCCAAGGGATGTACTGCAATGTACTGCAGTTATAAGTCATGTTTCCATAGCGTGCTCCCATCAAGATGCTCGAGTCCCCTCTGGAACTCACTCCTATTACCGTATCTTAATATTAAGTAATATTAAGTATCTTAATATTACTGGGAGACACATATTAAGTGTCTCCCAGTGCAGCAGTTTATGCTCATGCCCAAGTCATGCCATGTTTTCCTGTTCAAGCCCTATCCTAGATCTTATCTTAGGCCAAGTACTGTTGCAGCCCCAGAGGCTTGTTCCTAAACCCATGTCAAAGCCATGCATCTCTTTAGCACCAGAGTCATGCTTTGTGTCTGCGCCTAAGAGAAAGCCACACCTCTCATTAGCGTCAGAGACATGCTACGTGCCAGCACTTACTCCGCGCCGCTCATTAGCGTCATTCAGCACCATGGCCATGCTTCGTGCCGGCACAGACGCCAATGGCACGTGCCATCTTAGCACCACAGCTATTATTAGCGGCTGATTCCATGCCAGTCTCATGTTCCGACTTGAAGCCGTTGAATAAACTCGATATGTGCCCCTAGGCCCAGGACTCCCCCGGGAAGCCATGTTAAATTTATGGCACCCCGGTGTTGCGCCCCTTCGGAGGGGTATATGTTAGGTATTCACGGGATACCTTTCGTTTTTGTTCTGGTTTTGTACTATTTAAATCATGAATTATGGACTTATGGTTTTGTTATGTTTTAGTTATGTTATGTATATTTAGTTCAGGCGCAGCGGTAAGCTGCATGTTATATGTTTGTTTATGTTCTTCTTAAGTACGATTGATGATTAAATATCAGGGCACACCTGATATTAGTGACAGCCCTGCCATGAACACACCACCTAATTTAGGTTCTCAGGTATGTGTCATGCCATGCGAGTTTAACCCGCGGCTCATGTCATCATTATATTCAGATGATATGGGATGCATGGATGAGTTTTCATTTGATTTAATTTATAAAAATAAAAATTGTTCCTCCATCTCCCATATCTGTCTGTGGTATGGTTCAAGTCTGGCAGGGGGACGCACATCACTTCCTATAGACCCACTCGCACCTTTCCGACACAACATGGCTCCTAGCTCTTTAACGCGCACTATCTTGATTTGAGAAGAGTGTGCGAGAGCTATCTGTATTGGGAATTTCACCCAGGGGTGTACGTTATAATTTGGAAAAGGTTGACACGCTGTGGCGACCCCTGATAAAAGGGAGAGGCCGAAAAAGAAGAAGAATTAACTAAACATTAAACAATTACCTTGGCTCAAGAACGAAGAATATGACTTCAGAAGGCATATTATATTTCCATTTATTGGTTGTCATAATTATCTAATGCGTCAATCATTTTGTATTGAGGCAATTTGCATAAGATAAGATGATCCTTTATTAGTCATACAATGCAGTGAAATCATGCTTTATGTAATATGTAAATACATTTTATTCATGTTGGTTATAGCTCTGTTAATTGCACATTTGCAGGGAACAATTATTTTCCATCAAAATCTTCCATCAAAATCTGTTCATGGGTTAGTCAGCAGTGGATTAAAGGAGATCTTTCTGTATATATTGTTGTATTTTTGGCACTATAATAGAAAAATTTAGCACATTGCATAGATGTCTGCATTCAGGTTAAAAAAATATTGAGAAAAGGGGTTTCTTTGTTAAGGAGAATTTTTCCTTTAACTTAGGTTGTTTGATCCTAGCTTAATTTCAATTCGACTGAAGTCATGATAGTTTATCTCTTAAAGCACTAATGGGTACAACGTATAAGAATGCCATATTAACTCCCCTGTCACCCTCGATAAAAAAAATCAGAATTTGTATCAAGATTGGATAGTGAAATGTTAGGAGTCTGAATTTACTTGGCAAGTTATCAATTGGAGAGTGTTAACATCAGCATTTGTGGTTTGACTGAGACTAAGTGGAAAGGTATGGGTCAATTCAATACACAAAGGACACACAGTGCTTTTTTTCAAGCTAAACGACTGCACACACCATGGAGTTGCTGACTGGAGTCACAGGAACGTTGCTAATTGTCTAAAATGGTCATTGGGAGAAGGGGGGACTTTCTCGCCGTTCCATTGTTCTGCGCCTCAGACCGTGCGTTCAACGCATCTGGAAGGGAAGCATCACTGTCACAAGCAGGTGGTGTCATCTTGTAGTTGGTGATGGTTTGGATTCCCTGCCACATGCACCGTGTGTGTCTACTATTTTGGAAGTGACTGTGGATGATCTGGCCGTGTGCGCGCTTTGCATTTCTGCTCAGCCCTGTACACGCCGGGAAAGTTTAACACCGTTTCACCGGATGTGCCTTTTCTTTCCAGCCTTGCCGTTGCACGTTGGTTGCAAGCTCAGCGTGGTTCAGCTTCTTCTGCTTATAGGCTTCCACTGCTGCATTCTCCCAGGGCAGAGTGAGCTTGATAATGAAGACCATTCCAGGAATATTCCAGTGTCCTTGTTCAGGGCAGGGAGGACTTGTGGAAAGAAGCTTTTTATTATCTCTGTATTGGCTTTCAGAGTTCTAAAGCTGTTTCCTTGTGGTAACAGAGAAAACAGTCCATTGTTGGGATGACTAAGTGCTTTTACAATATTCCTGGCCAGAATCCTTACTAGAACCCGGAAATATGAGCACATCACCCCTGTCTCATCCACACCGCACTGGCTACCGGTAAATTTCGCATTGATTATAAAATACATTTGATTACTTACAAATAAGTTAATGATCTCCCGCCACAGTACATTCTAGTTTCTTATGATCTACCACGCCCACTTTGATCAAAAGGTGCAGGTTATTTGCTAATACCTCGTATTATGAGGACTACAGCAGGGGGCAGATCATTCTCTTATCAAGCCCCACATCTAAGGAATAGTCTTCCAGTTAGTGTTTGGGACTCAATTTCACAATCTCAGTCTTTAAGTCTAAGCTGAAAAATTTATTTAGTCAAGCATATCCTTCATGTAATAGTCAGCGAGGTTACAAAGGTTACTCCTAGGTTACTAAGGATCTAAAGACCTCTCTCAAATCACGAGAGCACTGAACAATCGTGTGCATAGAAGAGTTGCAAGGAGAAAGCCACTGCACTCCAAAAAGAATATTGCTGCTTGTCTGCAGTTTGCTAAACATCATATGGACACATTACAAAGCTATTGGATAAATGTTTCATGGACGGATAAAATAAAATAATTTTTTGTTTGAAATGAAAAGCATTATGTTTGGAGAAAGGAAAACACTGCATTCCAATTTAAGAACCTTATCCCATCTGTGAAACATGGTGGTGGTATTATTCAGTGAAATAAAAATTTATTTATTAAGTGCTTTTAACAATGGACATTGTCCCAAAGCAGCTTTACACCAGATGAGTACCGGTGGCAAGGAAAAAACTTTCTGAGGAAATAAGGAAGAAACCTTGAGAGGAATTAGTCATAATGAAACCCATCCTCATTTGGGTCATATGATGCAATCGATGCAATGTATATATATAACATGCATAACATAGATCTAATACATTATTCTATAACATTTAGAATAATAATAATCAAATAATCATTCTGGACTAACTGCAGTTTGTTTATGCACCTACCAGAACAACCAGACACATAACATTACAGTACGATACATACAAAGATACATTTGGGAGTTTACTAAGTACTTGTTGTAAATGTGCATTTGAGCCTGTACTGGCATGAAACACAACTATTTTGGTTCATAGTTAAATGAGATAAGATAATGGTCTGAAATAAGATCCCACTGTGGAAGTGTAACTATATTGTCTATATTTAATCTTAATGTTATTTTTAAATCAATTGTATTTCCGTCCATATAAGTGAGTTCTATTACATTCTGGTTTACCCCCACAGAGCCAAGAATGGACGCCAATTCAGTTCTCAGGGGGTCTTCTGGATTGTCGAAGTGTATATTAAAATCTCCTACAATTAGAGCTTTGTCTACAGATGTAACTAGGTTGAGGATAAAATCTGCAAACTCATGTAGGAATTCTGAATAAGGCCCTGGGGTTCTGTAAATGATAATTAATAGGATTTAGTCCGTAGATTTATTTTTCCTGATAGCTGAAGATATTTTTGTAAACAAAAGTTTTGGCTAAGGTTTGTGTGTGATGGCTATATTATTATTATATAGTTGCACTTTTTAGTTATTGTCGCAAAACAGATTTATAAATTAAGTAATCATGGAGTGTATATTATTTATAACAATTGCTTTATAACAAGTTTTGAATTGTAACATGCATTTCTCTCATTGTGTTAAAGTGCAGCGAAGGTGTTCTTGATGCGTTCATTGGAGATGCGTCAGCGTGTATTGGGCATGGATCACCCAGACTGTGCTCAGTCTCTGAATAACCTGGCTGCCCTACACTGTGAGAGGAGGGATTATGAGAGCGCTGAGCAGCTCTATGAGAAAGCACTGGAAATTCGCAAACGCGCCTTTGCCCCGGACCACCCATCTCTCGCCTATACCCTCAAACATCTTGCCATGCTCTACAAACGCAGGGTCAGAGAACTAAACATTATTTCCCTCACACAGCTTTTACATCAGATATATAAATATAACACTGTAGTGTAATTCTGTTCAGTGCAGGGTTTATGGATTTGTTACAGAGCTGATTTCTATGAGATCAATATTTTATATAGAATTTATGAAAAGCATGCTGTAGCGACTCCTGGTTGCTGGGGGAAAAAGCTTAAAAAACAAAAGAAATTTAATTTAAATTGTCTTTAAATAATTTATTAATAGTGATTGGTACCACAGTTATCTGGCAAGGATTACATTTTACTTATAATAACTTTTTTTTACTATTTTTATTTATTTATTTTACCAAGAACATCTCATTATGTGTGTTTCAAACACACATATAGTTCTTTAATTTTTGCAGAGCTATACACATATAGTTCTAGATTTATTATTATTATTTTTATTATTATTCCACCCACTTTAACGCACCTTTCTACAGTTAATGAGGGATCGCATAGGTCTTACATCATAACCACCGTGAGTGTATGTGCAAAGTGTGTGTGTTTAAAGATAAAGGATTTCTTTAAACGCTGTGCCTAGAATTTCCCACCAATTTTTACACTGCTATGGTCTTAAACTTCGTCAATTTTGAGCCACAAACACGAAATCTTCAAATATCACTCCTATACTTACAATGTTAACTGTAGCCCACACTCCAGCAGAAGCTGGTTTTTGGAATAAATCAAAAAATTTTGATCTTTGTAGTATATTATTTTTTGTTTGACCTAAAAACTCGAACTTGAAACGTAGAGACGGGTCTTGTCTATCAGGATATTCAAAAATCTTATCGATTGACACATTTCTTGTTGAGCCACGATGATTTGTTTGAAACAACCTCCTTTAAAATCCTCTATCATCACTGACCTGACCTTTTCCATTCTTCATATTTTCCAGACTGTCATAACGCTGAAAATGTTACATAAATTTACACCAATTTTACATCAATACACAGCCCCAGGTCTCCCCACGCTCACAATATTATAATATCAGTTAGCTGATATCTTAAATATATTCTGAGTGATGAGTGGTTGTTCAGGAGGTGTGCCAGAGGGACAAAAATGGGTTTTTTACCAATACAAAATGAATGGGAAGAGGTTTCTAAAAAGTCCCTGAATTTACCAAACAAACTTCTCTAATTCCAAAATAATGTCTTATGTAAATACCATTTAAACATAAAACATTAGAGCCATGGCACCTTGATGAAAGTCTGAAAGACACTGATTTAAAAAATATTTTTAGTTATGAGAATTTTTAAATAGTGTTAAAGATTTCTGAGTTATGGCCGTTTGTTTGGAGGATGCATTTCCACCTTTCTCAGCCATTTCTCACTCAAGGATTGTTTCACCCTCTCACTTACAGACACCCACATGCAGGCACCCACGAAATATTGTTGGTATTAGTATAGTTGTGAGGACAATCCATAGACTTCATTATAAATGTAATATATTGCTAATGTGGCTGTTAATGCTAATGCTAACTTCTGAAGCTAATTGCTAATGTTGGTGTTAATTTGAATCCTAATCCTAATTGCTAATGCTAACAGTTAATGCTAACTTATAATGATAATTGTTAATGCTCATTTTAACAGCTCATCCTAGCACGTTGCTGTAAACTGCTAGTGATACTTGCTAATACTAATAGGTAATTATTACAGCTAATGCTAACATGTGATATAATGTTAACATTTGTGGTAACCCTAAATGCACAGGGGCAACGCAAATCGCTGTTTCTGCAAAAATTGCACTTTCTGGTTGAGATTAAAAATATCTTTTATCCAAGAAACAGCAGTACAAACACAGGTTAATGCATTAAGTTACGGCATTTACAAAAATGTATTAAATTAAAAACATTTACAATAAGAAGTCTCCTGAACATAATGGTTCAAACTTGTCCTAAAAACATTCAAAGATACTAAATCCTTCAAGTATAAATGTTTCTGCAATTGGTTCCAGTCCACTGGAGCTGCAAACTAAAAAGCCTTTTTACCTAGCTCAGTACAGACTTTAGGTATGACTACTAAAATTAGATCTTCTGCTAATTTAATGGCTGAAATGTAGTGTGGATTGTTCTTAATGAAACTTTGCTTTTAAAATTTTACATTGCAACATAAACCAGAATAATTCTCATTACCATTATAGTAAATGTCGCTACAATTTTTGCTTAAATTACTATCAGATATGCTGAAATTATTATAAAAACTCACGGAAATCTATAGTGGCCTTAAATATATTTATACAGTACAAAGAAAATTTCATTCCTAATATATTATTATCATCTTTCAGAAAACATGATCTAGACATGTTCAAGACAGCTTCATAAGAATTGCCACTTTTTATTTGTATAATTTAATCAGTTTGCAGATCTTTGCTGAAATTAATACGAAATGCATTTTATTTATAGTATGATTCATGAAAATAAAGTTAAATCTGATCTAAAAGAAATTCTCAAATTCACAAGTCCGACCCCCAGTATAGGTACAGCTCATGTAAAGCTAAAAAACAGAAGCACTGGCACAGCTGCTGTTAGAGAAATGTATTAACATGTTCTTAATAATAAGAAATCAAAAGGCACTGTGATATGATGATTAATAGGGTAACGGTAACTCAGTGGTTAAGGCTCTGGGTTACTGTGCAGAGAAGGTCGGCGATTCAAGCACCAGCACTAACAAGCTGCCACTTCTGGTTCCTTGCACAAGACCCTTAATATAGGGTAATATAGGGTATGCAAAGAAATTAATTTCAATGTGTAGTAATGTACAGTGTAAGCAAAGTGGTTGGCAGATACAGTGTGATTACTATTACACAAAATGTTTTAGTACCGAGAAGCGTAACATGGTTCACAATTGTGTTTATGGTCATTCTTTTACATTTTAGGGGAAGATGGAGAAGGCAGTGCCTCTCTATATGTTGGCACTTGAAATCAGAGAGAAGAACTTTGGGCCCAAACACCCGAGTGTGGCTACCGCCCTTGTAAACCTTGCTGTGCTCTACTGTCAGCTGGTGAGACTGGAAGTGACAGTTATACACATTTAATGGAAAAGCAATTACTGGACTGTAGCTGTAGAATGTGTTCTGCTATTATAGCTAATGTGATTTAGCAAGGACTTTAGCCACAGTTGTGTGTGTTTGTGTTGTTTTGCAGAAGAAGTACAATGAGGCATTACCACTGTATAAGCGAGCGCTTAGAGTGTATGAGGACAGCCTAGGGCAACTGCACCCTCGAGTAGGAGAGACTCTTAAAAATCTAGCACTGCTCAGGTTTGTTTTTTCTTGTTTTAAAATACACTCACTGGCCATTTTATTAGGTACACCTTGCTAGTAAAAGGTTTTTACTGAAGGATTTTGCTTTCAGAACTGCCTTAATTCTTCATAGCTTACTTTCAACAGAGATGATATTCTGTGTTATTTGGCCATTTAAATTAATATTGCCTTGCTATCTTATCGAAGCGGTCTGCCCATTCTCCTCTGACCTCTCATCTTAACAAGGCATATTTGTCACTCTGCCACTCCCTAGATGTTTTCTATTTTTTAGGTCCATTCTCTGTAAACCCTAGCCCGTCTGGCACCGACAACCATGCCACATTCAAAGGCACTTATATTACATTCATTCCCCGTTCAGATGCATGGTTTGCACATTAGAAAATTGTCTTGACCACTTCTACATGTCTACATGCATTGAGTTGTGACCATGTGATTGGCTGATTAGATATTTGTTTTAATCAATTAAACAGGTGTGCCTAATAAAGAGGCCAGTGTATAGATGAAATATTTTACTTCCTTTAAAACCAGACAGGCAGCATATGATGATAAATTGTCCACTGTATTGGAGAAGGCAAGTTTTTCCATCATTGGGAGTTAATTTACTTTACCTGAATATAGTAAAACCTAGAGGTCTGGTGCCAGTGTTTCAGCATCAGCTGCACTTGTGGACTGTTTCCATACCAGGGTATAACAGGTGAGCTAAGAGTGGAGGAACCATAAATGTACATCCAGTCAAAAGGTCACAGAACAGTGTTTGGGCATTTCTGGTTGTTCCGAGAGGCAAGTGTTGCAGTACTGAAGTGGCCGATGCAGTGGGTATCTGTTCTGCAAGGTCTGCATGTTGCAATTCATCAGAAAGCTGAACCAACCCATTAATAGCCAAGTGTTTCTAATCCCGTGATTTTTATATATATGAATGAAGCTGTCTCTTGCATATTTTGAAAACAGTGGGAATAAATAGGAGCCATTAACTCAGGCTATTTTTTTGACTAGTGAGTGACTAGAACTTTGATCTTTTTCCAAAGTTATGAGGAAGGGGACTTTGAGAAAGCTGCTGAGCTGTACAAACGAGCCATGGAGATAAAGGAGGCTGAGACATCCCTGGTGTGTGAGAAAGGACCATCACCTCACTCTAGTGGTGACACTTTCAGCCCCACTGTCCTTGATTTCGACTTTTATTCTGCATAAAAATTGAGTAGTAACATAATTTCTTATAAAGCCATTTATGCCTAAATTTCCACAAGTGTAATAATATTGGTTTTTAATTAGCAAAATACAAATGTGTGTTCTTGTGAGGTTAAAATAATCCCTTAGAGAATAAGCCTACAGAGTGACTGCTAATGTAACAGCATAATTTTATGCCATGAGAAGGAACCCATTTGTTTTTACAGTATATTTAAGCTTAGATTTATAATTAAATTCAATTTTATTTATAAAGTGCTTTTAACATTGGGCATTGTTCCAAATCAGCTTTACAGAAAGTGTTTTATCCCAGATGAGTAACGGTGGCAAGGAAAAACTCCCTGAGTAAGGAAGAAACCTTGAGAGGAACCAGACTCATAAGGGAACTTATCCTCATTCGGGTGATATGATGCAATCTATATACATCAAATACATGGTTCTATAACTAACAATAATATATAACAATAATAATAATATAACAATAATATATAACATATATTTTATATATATATACAGGGGTTAGACAAAGAAACTATAACACCTGGTTTTAGACCACAGTAATTTATTTGTATGGTGTAGCGCCTCCTTTTGCGGCCAATACAGCGTCAATTCATGTTGGGAATGACACATACAAGTCTTGCACAGTGGTCAGAGGGATTTTAAGCCATTCTTCTTGCAGGATAGTGGCC
>JAOUQV010000040.1:19273073-19285350 GCA_028565295.1 Aspidoras spilotus
CACTATCCTGCAAGCAGAATGGCTTAAAATCCCTCTGACCACTGTGCAAGACTTGTATGTGTCATTCCCAAGACGAACTGATGCTGTATTAGCCGCAATAGGAGGCCCTACACCATATTTATAAATTATTGTGGTCTAAAACCAGGTGTTTCAGTTTCATTGTCTAACCCCTGTATATTTATTTTAGCAAACTAGTAATGTGTATAATAGGTCTTCTTTAACATAATTCTATGTACCATGTACCCTGAAGGATTTTACAGAGTTCCTGAGAGCAATCATTCTTTCACAAATGTTTGAAGTCTGGGCGCTTCATTTTATATACCTGGGGCCATGGAAGTGATTGGAATACCATCTAAATCAACGGAATTTTAATGTAAATATACGTGTTGTAATTGTATGTTTTTTCAAAAAAATACAACATATTTGATTGACTGCTTATTAAACAGGTAAATGATGTACATACTGCAAAACATGCTGTTTCCCCTGGAATTATGAGTTGTATGTGTCCAGACACAGCATTTTCACTCACTCCAGATTCCATCCATGTTTGACCCAGCTCATTACAAGCCTAGATATGAAGTAAACACACAGTATTTTGAAACAGACACACCCATATTCAGTGTATTTTTAATATTACAGGATTTAGTAAAATGATGTATTTAATGCTGTAGTTTGAAATCACCCCTTTAATTAAAGAATAAAAAAAGCCTGGTATGAGAAAGTTGCAATATCTCTGAGCTGCTCATTGA
Organism: Aspidoras spilotus; assembly: GCA_028565295.1. Classification (NCBI taxonomy): domain Eukaryota; kingdom Metazoa; phylum Chordata; class Actinopteri; order Siluriformes; family Callichthyidae; genus Aspidoras; species Aspidoras spilotus. The sequence goes on from JAOUQV010000040.1 coordinate 19,273,823, forward strand.
AAATTCCTATTTAGCAGAGGCCCTTGTCCAGAGCGACTTACAAAAGTGCTTTAAGACACTCAAACTGTTGCTATAAAATATGGGAAAAAACAGTACTATATACAACGTCTATGTGCTAGAATTACAATTTCACTTTACTGGAAATAAGACCAGGTGGCACAGTGCCACAGTGGATAGTGCTGTGGCCTCACAGCAAGAGGACCCAGGTTCGATACCCGGTTGGGGTGACCTGGGAATTTCTGGGTGGAGTTTGAATGTAACTGTTATATAAACAACATATTTAGGTGTAATAATAAATAAATAAAATGAGCACCGTGTTAATGGCCATTCGAGCCTCAAAATTATCCACACAACTTAACACCAAATCTACAGGCTTGCCCTCTTGAATTCCACCATTACTGAAACACACACAAATAACAGGCAGCTATGATCAACACGTATAGTAATACACTTCTATAACATTACCCAAAAATCATAACTGCCATTATGGCCAGTGATTCTGGACATACTCACCTAATGCGGTCCATGAAATGTGTGAAGTTGTCCACAGTGGTGATGTTGTAATTGTGAGTCTCAAATATAACATCTGGATTGATAGTCCTGTAGGTTAGTATGAAATGAGAGGGTGTGATGCAAATTTTTATTACCGTATTTCAATTTCATTATACAAGTTCAATGAGAATAAAGAGTCATTGATTCATTCTTTTTATATTTAACAGCATTCAAATATGATTGTGTTATGTCCTATTAGCAAGGTGCTCTAAACTCATTTGTTTTTGCAGGTACGCATTAAATAATTATGATATGCATTAAGTGCATGAACTCTGATGAAGATGAACTTCATGAGGTTTTTCTAGAGATCGTCACCCACATCAGGCTTATCAGGGTTAAAAAGATGTCGGGATTTTATGTTTTTGTAAAGCTGATTTTAGATATCCATTTTAAAAAGTGCCTTAGAAAAAAGGTTATTTATTTCATTAAATGGTAAATCTACAAACAGAGAGTGTGTGTGCATTTTTATTCACATTAGCGTATGCTCTGCTGCCTCAACTTTGTTCAGTCCTGCTTGATGTGGCTGGAAGAAGAGGCGGTTCATGTTGGCCAGCTCCACTTTGTCATAGTCAAACAACAACAACTACAGCAGGGAAAAAAGAACACATGCTTATACGTGGAAAGCAATAACACAAAAATGGTTCTTTCAGTATATCAAAATTCTATATGCAAGTCCTCAGTTAATTTTTCTAATTGCTTAATTCTAACTGCGTAACTGACTTCAGTGTACAGTATTATCGTAACCTGCCACATAGTTGAACTGTGTAGAAGCAGAATCATTAACAGCAGTCATATCTGTTACAGTGCAACTTTATTTATAATGCACTTTAAAAACAACACCAGAGCCTGCAACAAAGTGCTGTACGCTGCAGGTATAAAAAATAACACAAGACAAAATACCAATAAAACAATATTAGCAATAAAAAAACTATATAAGCAAAAAACCAATATAATCAATACAAGAGTAAACCATAAAAACCATAAAACAATAAGATTCAGTAAAATCATGTTAAATTAAAAGCAAGTGGGAAGAGGCCTGTCCAACAAAAGCGAGCTTAAGCTTGGACTTCGGTACCTCCAGGAGCAGCTGATCAGCTGACCTGAGGCACCGTGTGGGCACATGCAGATAGGGGAGCCTAGAGAGATAAGGCATGGCAAGTCTATTTAAGGACTTAAAAATCACAGCAGCCAGTGGAGGGAGAATGGGAGTTACATCCCCCCTCTTACGTGACCCTATTAACAGCCGGGCAGCAGCGTTCTGCACCAACTGGAGGGAAAACTGGCTGACTCTAAAATAAAGTGCATTACTGTAATCCAGCCGAGCATGATATCAACTTTCAATGTTATGCTGATGATATGCAGTTATATGTGTCAGCCAATCCTGATGACAGACACCAATTTACTCGAGTTGATGAATGTGTGAAGACCATTAGACAGTGAATGTTAAACAATTTTCTTTTACTCGAATCTTATAAATAATACCACCAGAATAGCATTCTTTCACCTTAGAAACATTGCTAAGATCAGAAATATGCTTTCGCTGAATGATGCAGGTTGGATTTCCTATAGGTTACTGTAATGCCCTGTTGTCTGGTTCTTGCAGTAGGTGAATTTAAAAAAATCTCAGTTGGTCCAGAATTCAGCGGCCAGAATCCTTACTAAAACCCGGAAATATGAGCACATCACCCCTGTCCCTTATCACACTGCACTGGCTACCGGTCAAATTTCGTATTGATTATTAAATACTTTTGCTTGCTTACAAATCAGTTAACGGTCTCGCGCCACAGTGCCTTATTAAACTTCTATTTTTTATGATCCACCACGCACACTTTGATCAAAAGGTGCAGGCTATTTGCTGATAACTCATATTATGAGAGCTACAGCAGGGGCAGATCATTCTCTTATCGAGCCCCACGTCTATGGAATGGCCTCCCCTATAGTTCAGGGCTCAGAGCTGGAGGGTTTATGGTCATAGAATGTGTTGGTAAACTGGGATGTTTGGATGCTGTTGCCCGACCACTCTTACAAGATCATTCAGGTTTATTGACGGTGGAGTGGCTGGCTGCTTTATGTCCCAGGGCTCCCTCATGTCTGTGTCACCTTCTGGTTTTACCCTTTAGTTATGCTGCCAAAGCGCTAGTCTGCTGAAGTTTTTGATTGCTCTCTGCAATTGTCCATTAGATAGTTGATCGTGTCTAATACTCTTTTTCATTAAATTTCATTAAAATTTAAAAAGTTTACAGACATCCAGACTTTAGTGTCCTCAAGACATAGTAGTTTAATAAAAAATGCATCTTTCTTCTTCAGTGGGACAAAAATCTGCGTGTCCTCAGCATAGCAATGGAAGGAGATTCCATGTTTCCAGTGGAAGCAGATACAGTGAGAACAGAAGAGATCCTAAAATAGAGACCTGTATGACAGGGGAGCTGAAGAGGATTTTGAATTTGCAAATTTCACACACAAGGTTCTGTCTGTTAGATATGACCTAAACCATTCCTAAGCGCAGCACAAATGCCCACTAAGTGCTTAAACCTGCAAATCAAAATGTTGTGATCCACTGTGTCAAGTTCAGTTTAAGAACATCAATTTTAATGCTGGGTATATAATAATCATCTCATATGCTGTCAAGTGAAAGAGACTGGTTTAATGAGCATGCCACTTCAGATGGTATTAAAATGCACCATATCTGGATTCAACAGTATGGAAGATTTCAGATTGTACAACACGTGATGTCTACTAAAAATATGTTTTTGAGTGTATGCAGAGAAATTTATAATGAGAAAATGACATTACCTTACCAATGCCACATCTGGTGAGCATCTCTGCAGTGACGCTGCCCACCCCTCCCACTCCCACCACGGCTATAGCAAACGAACGGATCTTCTACACAGCAACACAAACACCGCGATCAACACAGGCACAACGATGTTTTAATTCATTCACAGAAAAGTGCCACTGTGTTACCTCATAGTCTTCAACTATCCCCATGCGTTTCAAAGCCATCAGCCGACTGCAAGAAAATGGACACTTGATTCATCATAAATACATTAAAGACCATATGGTAGTTTACCCAGATCGTATTTTGTTGTTAAACCGCTCGTTGCAGTACAGTCTGCATACCTGTATGGGTTTGAATCGACCACTTCGGCGCTCATTTTTTCCAGCTTTGGTCTAACCATTTGGTTCTGAAGACTTTCCTGGCTCCGCTGCTGTTTGCACTTTATGAGTTCGTTTTCTAATTCACGAATTCGCAGCCTTAGCTCTTCTACGGTGGCCATCGCTCCTGTAGCTGAATACTGCTCGATTTTACACACTAAACGTTTACTGTAAAACCAAACTGATAAATACAACCATGAATGTACACGTCTACACTCCTAACATCAGCGGATTGTGTGGTGTTCTACTAAAAAGCGGTCCGTGTGAAAATTACAATTCGCTGCTAAGTTCCGGTATCAACAGTCCTCGTTATATAAAAGTGTCGGTCCACTGGTGAATAAGCTTCAGGATGCTTTAGGAATTCATACATTACTAAACATCCACTATACAAAATAACATTCTTCTAAACATTCTAAACTGCGCTCCAGATTCTTTGTTTTTTAACCATGTCTCCTCCAGTTTTCACCCTGCTATGTCTAGGAAAGCATGGATATTCATAAGTTCCTCAAGTAAAAATTGGAAAGATCTATAATTGTTTGCAAATATTTACTCATTTTGAATTTGATGTCTGCAACACGTTCCAAAAGACCTCAGGTGCATGCTTACCACTGTTTTACATCACTTTTTCTTAAAAAAAAGTCTTTGGGAATTGAGAGCACTAATTGTTTAAGCTTTGATGGAATCCTTTACCATTCTTGCTTTATAATAAAATAATAAATAAATAAAATTAAAAAATAAAATAAAATGGGGGTAGTTGGGAGAAATGTATAATTCAGTCCAAACTTTAAGTGAAGCAAAATATGCATAAATAGGGTTCCATTTACGGCAGGATGTTGCCATGTTGCCTTTTATTGTGAATTTTATATTCTCTAATCTTAAAAAATACATGATGTCACGAAATATTGCCGCTAGCGGGTTTTTTTTAGTATTGACACCCCATATTTTTGACAATGTATTGAAAAAATCATTCCAGAATCTGTTCAAGGAGAGACAAAAAGAGTACATATGGCTTAGGTTGCAGGAGGTATAGCACCACACTTATCACCCTCATCAGTAACATTTGGACAGAATTTTGATAATTGATGATTTGAACGGTGAACTCTGTTGAGAACCTTTAATTGTTTTAACTGGAGTTTATCACACAGTGCGCTGGAGCATACTACGCTTGTGTTTGTGTCCCACCACTGATCTGGAAAGATGGTACTAAGCTCCCAGGCCCCTCTATATTTGTCCAATGAGTGTGCATCAGTGTTTAACAATTGTGAATATATCTTAGAAATGACAGATTTCTGAGATGAGTCAAGGTTCAAAGGGTCACCACACAAATTTTGCTGAAAAAGCGAAACATTTGAAAAATTATGAAAGCACAGTGTCTAAAATGAAAGTAACTAGACATATATGATACCAGCAGGTCAAAGGTACACAAAAAAAGTGCAAGCTTTGTTAAAAACTTAAAATGTTTGAATACCTTTGTCTTGTCTTGCAACTAACAGTTGAGTCAGTCAAAGCAGGCGGAAACAGATATTTATTTAACAGGGGCATACAATTAAAATGACACCTGAATTGGGCCCAAATGCATAGTGTGGAGAGAACCAATGGATTGTCAGTAAATTTGGAATTCTTTTTAAGAAGTTAAGGAAGAAATAAGCAAAGCATTCACTGAAGATAAAACAGGATCGTGATTCCAATCTGCACCACAAACATTTGCCCGAATAAAGCCAATAAAGGTATGAGGGTCTACCAGTAATACAACTGTAAGTTAAGCCAGGCCCTGTGTTCGCCTGGGTTTACTCCTGGTGCTCCGGTTTCCTCCCACAGTTCAAAGACATGCATATTAGGCGAATTGGAGATGTAAAATTGTCACTGACTTGTGTATGTATATAACCTTGTTCCTGTCGTCAATATGGCTATCAATGTCGAAGATGACATTATTAAACCAATAAAATTAACAAAAAGACCCCATTAAAAGCTAAATCGTTGTAAAACTCAATTTCAAACTCTCTCAGCTTTTAAATTCCATATCTTCTTTTTTGTTTTTCAGCTTATCCTTTTGAACTAATAAGTTGAACTAGCATTTTAATTAATTGTTTGGATTGTTGAATAGATGGATTGTTTAAAACTAATAGAAAAACCTGGGCATTACCTAAATTTTTACAATGTTAATTTTAGCCTAATTTTAGGATAATGCAGCTATCTCCCCCTCTGAAAATCGTACAGAAATATGTCAGGTAGGGGAGAGAAATAGGGGAAAATAAACACAGTCAAGAAATAAACAATTAAATGATTCACTAAAGCTTTTATAGAAGACACATTTACCAGAGATGGGCATGGTGGTGCACATCACAGCAAGAAGATCGCCGGTTTGAGCCCCATTCCAAATACATGTATGATGGCTTAATAGGCGTCTCTAAAGTGATTGTGTGTGTGTGCCCTATGATGGATCGACGCCCTGTCTAGGGTTGCCCTCGCGCCTAGAGTTTCCCTGTGGACACTAGCTTCCATGTGACCCTAAAATTTGGACTAGGCGTGTATAGAAAATTAACGAATGGGAAAAATCCAAGTACTCAATATCACATTGGCCGGTCAGTGAATATATTCTGATTGAATGAACAATTCGGTGTACTTGCGTAAAAGTATAATTACAAAATTTGTATTAAATGTAATAAACAGAATTATTGTTTATGTAGATATTATAAAATAATTATTTAGTACAGAAGGGAACAGCGTGGGGACCAGTGTGCGCGTTGCTTCTAGGGTTTCCAACTGTCCCGGTTTTTTAAAATGTATCCAGGAAAATTTCCTCGATATAAAATGTCCTGCTTTTTTATCAAAAGCTCCCAAGTAAGCCATTTTTTCATTATCCGGACCTGGCAACCCTAGTTGCTTCCACATCAACAGGATATTTTTTACAAACGTGATGTGAAAGTCGAGTCTAAGGGAATGTTTTAGATATTTTAAGAATAACATTAATTAGTTTATAGTTTGAGAACACTATCTGTCGCTCGCTGTGTGTGTTGTCGTCTAAAAGGGGGAGGACCTTTTCCTCACAGTCACTGTGATATATTGTGCGACAGCTGATACTGTTCCGTCTGGTTTGCCAGTGCCTCACTTTTTCAGTCTGTAGTTTTTTTTTACTGTTTCGTATCACAAAATGGACTTCAGTGTTAAAAGACTGGCAGCGGATGCGGGGACCTTCCTGACCCGGGCGGTACAGGTACACGTTATTAATAATGCCTTTGTGTTCGTTATATTAGCGCTGGGGCGTACGGTTGGGTTGGGAGTGGCTCACTTGTCCCGTTAGAAAACCACCGAATATAGTAGGCTACTTAGAATACAAGAAATGACGAAGTACCACCACAGAATGTATTATTGTGGTACACAGAGTCTGGGTGCTGATATTTACCCAACCAAATGTACATACCCATGTTAACCTGCAAGTAATTTTGGAAAAGTAAATTCTGCACATCCGCTTAAGCGCAGTTTTTCCCAATAGTACGTACATTTACGAAATAGTTTTTTGGTGGAAATAGTAAGTTTGCGAACTGATTCGACTGATCTTTCACACAGTCGAAAACGGAAATCCAGAGGTTTATATGCTAACGTGTCTGAACTGTTGTTGTGTTCTGTACTTTACATGCGCCATTAGGTGGCACCAATGCGTTATGTAGGATATGACATTTATAGGAATATGAAGAAGATAAGTGAAGAATAAGGAGATTTGGATGAGTTGCTGCGTTCGTTAAGCATTAATAAGTATATATCATACTCCGATTCAATAATAATTGACAGAGAAATACAACAAATTGGCGACGAGTTTTCGTAAACACTGCAACTATGTCTGCTTCGGTAATGCGGACAACCTGCATTACCCTTCAATACGTGGCTGAGGCTGTTTGACCATTGCTTGCAAGGGGTAACTACAAACACGAACGGATGATTAAATGCTCGTAAACGTGCACTTCTTCATTGCTTGGGGACAGGGGGTCTTTTACACATTGACCGATCAAGGTGAGACTCTGGAGGATGCAATAAGGCGCTAAAAACACCGCGCGTGGTTTACACGTGGTTGCTGAGCGCAAGCATTTCTGAAACGTGTCCTAGCATCTCACGAACCGTTTTGCAGTATGTTGCTGCTTTGCGAGACTTTGTGACTACATGCGAGTTTGGTGCCTATGTGCATGAAATGCTATGTGACCAGATAGTGGAACATGTCATTAGAGAAAGACTGCTTCTCGAACCGGACTTAAAATTGCAGAAATGAACCTTGCTACACAGATCGAAGCTGCAAATTAACAAACTAAATGTATTGCTAGTGACAGTGCAGCGCCAGTGCAAGCTGTGTATACTGCTGCTGCGCGACGCAGACGGGAGAAGTATTCACCACCAAAACCGTCCACTTCTCGACCTAGGGTTACTCTGCCTGCAGTGCATTCATCTAGTCGAACGTTTTTTCGCTGTGGATCGGATCGTCACCTTGCAAATGACTCATCATGTCCTGCTTCCTCAGTTAAATGCAAGAACTGTAATAAGACTGGATACTTTGCGAGAGTGTGTCGTTCTTTCACATTGCGTTCCATGCACGAAATTGACGTGCCTGAAGTGCAGTTTTATACTTGCAAGAGCATGCTGCACCAGCCAAAATTCAATGCACAGCTTACATTATGAATGAAAATAACTGCTGTAGTGCCTATGGATGGTCTCTTTTGTGTTAATTCTGCCAAAATGCCTGTTTGACAAGTACATAAAATGTGATCATCTGCTGCCCCCTAAATTTAAATGAGTAATTTATTCCTGTGCACCTATTTTAGTAATTGGTTGTCTTCTAGTTACTGTTTCCTGAAACAGGCAGACGTCAAACTTTCTTCCTTATTGTGGAATCTAGTATTGCTCTATTGGCATGGACTTCATGACTGGCCTGCGCATGTGCTTTAAAGGATCTAATGTACAATCGGTCACTCTGGGGATCCCTCATCTACTGCTTCTATACACAAGTGCCCATTTGGTTGTGTAAAAGGTTTTGTTCACAAGCTGATGGTGTCTCAGACTGTCACACCTGTACATCAGAAATAACACTGTTTGCCACTTTTTGTGCAGAATGCAGTGAGTGTCGAAATCTGCCGTATTCTTAATGCAGGTGTGATTGAGAGGATAGATGCATCTCCCTGAGTCTCCCCGATTGTGGTCATTCAAAAGAAGTCTGGCAGTATTAGAAAGTGTGTGGATCTGCGAGAGCTAAACAAGTGTTTTCCACCATGACCATTTCATTACACATGAAAGACATTTTGGATTTTGCCGTGCTCTATATGGATTCGCCTCGGCACCCTCTGCATTTCAGAAGAGGCTGGCCACGATTCTTAAAGACATACCTAATGCTGCTAATTATTTGAATGGTGACATACACAAGCTAGTCATGAGAACACTGACAGCTGTGCTACAGCGCTTGAGATATGCAGGACTACAACTAAATACATCTAAGCGCCAATCTACGTTTCCTTGTACTTTCCTAACTTTCGTACTGTCATGGAGCGTTTGCGTTGCTGCAGTTGTCAGGACAGTGAGCTTACCTAGTCTGAGGATGCATAGCGCAGCTTTGAGACTGTGAAATGTTTACTTGTAGATAGTCCAACGTTGGCCCTTTTCAACCCGGATTTACTTACCATTGTCTCCACTGACGCATCTGATCACGGTCTTGGTGCTGTTCTATGTCGGTGCTGTTCAAACTCCAGCTGAACGCAGATATTAAACAGTTGAGAAAAAGCCTTGGGATGCGTGTGGTTTGTTGAGAAATTGAGGACCAACTTGTGGGGTAGGCAATTTACACTTTGTACATATTACCAGGCACTGACCACCTTACAACCAAAGGAGCTGACAGTGCTGGCATGCATATTGCATGATGGGCACAATGCCTGCTGAGTTTTACTTATGATCTTGTAATAACGCTGACTGACTACCACTCTGTGGTGGCCTGAGGTTGCTTTCATGTCCACTGCTACCACAGCCAACATTATCATGTTTCTTCAGTATTCAGCAGATTGGGTAACCCTAGAACCATTATATCAGATAATGGCCTTTAATTTCTCTATGCTGAGTTTGTAGCTTTACTAATAGGCCGTGACATTATACATGCACATATGTCTGTCTACTACCCTGCAGTGAATGGCGCAGTCGTGCGCTTTCATCGCGTCCTAAGATCCTCCATACAGTCTGCTATCCTGTAGCAGAAAACGTGAAAAGCTACAGTTACAGATTGCTTGCAGGTGTACCGTGCCACTCCACATGCGTCTATGAGACTGTTACCTTTTAAGTTGCTTCAAGGCAGAAAAATGCCTCCAAGTCTTTTCCCCACTGTTAACTACTGTGAACACTGATGAGCTTCGCCAAAGCGTGTTATCTCGACAAACAAAGTATGAAGACGTACACTGATTTGCATCATGGAGCTTGTGCTATTGTTTTCAAAAAAGGGGACAGTGTGCGGGTACAGGTTTCCAGTATTCGTAGTTTCAGGTGCTGCACATCTCGTATCTTCACAGCATAGACAATTGCCTTTCAGGTTTTCATTGATGAAGAATGGCCCCAATATATTTATATCCCATACCCTCAATTTTCATGTTCCAACAGTCTTGGTGGGATCTATTTAATGTGGGTTAGTGTCAGACCATTAGCTATGGTTTTGTTTGTTAACTTCGCCATTCACATAAAAGTTTAACTCATCACTGAACAAAATTTTCTGTGTAAACTGAGGGTTCTGTTTAAATTTTTGTTTTGCCCATTCAGCAAATTCAGTGCACCGATCTGAGTCATCCTCATTGAGATGCTGCAGCAGTTGGAGTTTGTAAGGGTGCCATTTGTTAGTAGCTAATATCCTCCGAGGGAGTGTTCGACTGTTGCTAGTCAAGTGACATGCGGCGAGTGCTACGCTGTGGGCTCTTGCTGAATGAAGCTAGGACAGCCACTGATGTTTCTTTATTAGTGACAGTTTTCATGCGTCCACATTTTGGCACATTCATCATTGAACCAGTTTCACGAAACTTGGCAAGCAGTTTGCTAACTGTAGCATGGGAGATGGGTGTTCTCATAGGGTGTCTTGCATTAAAATCTGCTGCAATAACCCGGGTACTGCGTTCACCAGACATCATCACAATATCTATCTGCTCCTCTCGTGCGACATGTCAATGGCTGAAAACAAATAGAAGCTTGAGAATAACTCATGAAAGAATAAAGTTACATTAAGAGCACACCACCGTTTTTCTTTAAAAATTCTCAATACGTTTGATGTCACATGACCCTATTCCTATTGGAAAAAACTAAAGTTGGATCCAAAATGGCAGACTTCAAAATGGCCGCCATGGCCACCACCGATCTTTAAAAAAAATATTCCCTCTCATATACTAATATGCAACAAACAGGAAGTTAATTTCACTAACCATTTTTATTTTATTTGGGTGTATCTATATCAATGGCCCACCATGTAGTTTTTAGTTACTCCAGCGTGACATTACGTGTTGTTATTGTTTGGTACGTATAACATTTGGTACGAATATTTTTCATACATAGTTAAATTTTCTATAGATGAAAAAAGAGAAAAGCCTCAAGTCAGCATTGAAGGAAAGTAACAGAATGTTGCTGTATGACATTTAATCGAAAGCTATTGTATTTTATTTGCTTAAAATTGAGTATATATGTTCCTTTAAGTCATTACTGTGGATATTATTTAAGAGTTTTATCTTCTTCTTTTGGCCTCTTCCTTTTATCAGGGGTTGCCACAGCGTGTCAACCTTTTCCACCTCACTCTGTCCCCTGCATCTTCTGCTTTCACACCA
>JAOUQV010000040.1:19285450-19300120 GCA_028565295.1 Aspidoras spilotus
AATGTGTGCATTGCAATATTTTGAGCAAAACTGTGCTCTTACCCTGCTAATTGAACCTTCACACTCTGCTCTTACTGATGCAAGTGCAATTAATGAAGATTGGTCACCCGGTTTGTCCAATTTAGCCATGAAACCTCCCACACTAAAATGAAAGGTGTTTCAGTTTCATTGTCTAACCTCTGTATGTCTAGGACTTACACAGAATGGTCCCAAAAAGAAAAAACATCCAGTGAGTTGCAGTTGAAAGAAATGCAACAGTATAACTCAAATAGCCACTCATTACAAATGCCTCTCTGTTGAAAGTATACCTCAGAGCAAGAATTTTTCTTTCATAATCTATAATGTGATTTGCCCTGTTTTGTGAGAGTTATGTCTTTTTATTTCCAAAAATATAAATTACAAACTAGTTTTTAACTTGGGTTTTAAGTGGAAAGAAAGCTTAACAAGTTGCATTTGCAAATTTGGTGATTTTGGGGAAGCATTAATTTCACCTCCCTACCCCCATTCTTATACTGGGAAGATGCTACATACTGCAACACAACAGGAAATGTCAGTTTCCTCTATTGTTTTTAGTTCTTTTGCAACCCAGTGCCTGGGCATACAGGAGCCATGTGCTTATATGTGTGTAAATGTGAACATTGCAATAATGTGTTAAAAATATCGATAGAAAGACAAACAGTAGGGTTTCTGTGTGAACTGTATAACCTCCATTTGACATGTTGGTTATTTGGGTAAACAGTTTACAGGTCATAAAATTAGAATATCATGAAAAAGTTGATTTATTTTAAGTGTTTATTTCTTTTGATTTGATGATAATAACTGACAACTAATAAAAACCCAAATTCAGTATCTCAGAAAATTAGAATATTACTTTAGACCAATACAAAAAAAAGATTTTTAGAAATGGTGGACAAGTGAATAGTGTGAACATGAAACGTATCAGCATGTACAACACTCAATATGTAGTGGGCTGCTTTTGCCTGAATTACTGCAGCAATACGGGGTGGCATGAAGTCGATCAGTCTGTGGCACTGCTCAGTTATGATAGACATGGTTGCTCCGATAATGGTCCTTAGCTGTTCTGCATTGTTGGGGCTGGGGTATCGCATCTTTTTCACAGTATAGAATTTATATAATGTTAAGGTCAGGTGGGTTTACTGGACAATTAAGAACAGGAATGGTGTGCAGGTGCCAAGTCCTGTTGGAAAATAAAATCATCATCTCCCAAAGGTTGGTCAGCAGCAAAAAGCATGAGGTGTGCTAAAACATCTTAGTAGACGGCTGCATTGATCTTAGACTTCAGAAAACACATTGGACCAACACCAGCAGATGACATGGTTCCCCAAACCATCACTGACTGTGGAAACTAAACTAGATCTGGATTCTGTGCTTCTCCTCTCTTCCTCCAGACTCTGGGCCCTTGATTTCCAAAGAAATTCAAAATTTACTGTCCCTTTTGTCTTTAGATGCTTCTGACGCTCTCTTTTGTTCAAGAGTGGCTTGACACAAGCAATTCGACAGCTGAAACCCATGTCTTGCATATGTCTGTTCTTGGTGGTTCTTGAAGCACTGACTCCAGCCGCATACCAGGGATGATGGACCAGTTTGCGTATATCAAAATACTTGAGAGGTCAAGATGCTGAAGAAGAAATGCCCTTGAAATTGATATTTCAACAAGACAACGACTCAAAACACACCAGTAAATGAAAAAAATGTTGGTTTCAGTTTAACAAAATTAAGGTTATGGAGTGGCCAGACTAATCCTCGGACCTAAATCAGATAGATAACATGTGGAGTGACATCAAACATGCCATTTGTGAGGCAAAACTAAGATATGCAAATTAAATTGTGGTATGTAGTCAAAGTATCCTGGGCTGGAATACCAGATGACAAGTGTTCTAAACAACTGTGGTTATACAACTAAATATTAGTCATTCACAGGAAAGACAAATGCAGACACTGCTATTTTAACTGTAATTTTTTAAATAATTTTCTGTAAATTTGTCAAAAAATTAAATAGATTTCCCTTCATGTTTTGATTTAGAAAACAGTGTGCAATGTTCCCAATGCAGTGAAATAAAAACTATTTTAAACATTTTGTGCTTAACTCTTGTTTTTAAAAACTATTTTTTTGAACACAACTATATAACAAAAGGCATATGTGGCATAAACCAGATAGAGCATTTCAGAAAAAGAAGCATATACCATGGAGGAGAAAATGTCATGGTTTGGGGATGCTTTGCTGCAGCAGGACCTGGCCAGCTCACCATCATAATCGGAATCCTCCATGTATTCTACTATGTATCATAGGGTGCTTGAGGAACATGTGAAATCATCCAAATCATACCAGTAAATCATAACAGTAAACTGGCTGAAAACTAAGCAATGAGTCCCGGAAAGACTGAGTTAATGCCCATATCTGAATCCCATAGAGATGCTGTGGGGAGACTTTAAACAATAGGGTTTAATGGTGTGTCCTACTCTTCACATAAACTCTACGGCAGTTTTTCGCTCTCCTTCCCCCTTTCTAATGTGTGTGTGTGTGTGTGTGTTGGTTTCATAGCTTGCTTCATAAATTAGTAGATAGACATATGAAATTTTGTAGTCAAGTATCTCTACCGTTTTCTTCCTATGTGTGTGTGTGTGCACGCGCTGGCGCATGGACTTTGTTATGGAAGTTTGACAATCTCAGCAATATTAAGTCAATGGGACATTTTGGGCACAAAAACGGGCACAGCGTGCACCGGTTAGAGATTTCTATTAACTATGAACAAGCACACTTCTCCTGGCCGTTTTGATATGTGGCCCGTGCGATCCATGTTTAACTGCAGGTGGAGAAATGCGCGTTCAAGAGTGTGGATTAATAATAATACAATTAAACTATAATTTATAAACTATAAATGTGTGTTGCCCCGGTGCATCCGTGGGTATAAATGCAGTATTTAAGCCACTGTGACAGTAATGTAAAATGCAGATAGAGTTATGTCAGTATATCAAATGTGACATATTCGTGAATCTATTTGTATTTTATTTATAAATTATTGTAACTATTTGTTTTACACATTTTAATTTATGAAATCTGTAGCTAAAGCAGTTTTTCCCCTCTCCTCCCCGTACTGATGTATGTGCGCGCAGGCATGCGCGTGTGTGCGCGCCTTGTCTTTGTGTGTATGAGAAATGGTCGTTGCTGGCTTCTTTGCTAAATTTCTAAAAATAAAAAAAAAACACACACACACACACACAGTAGGTAGACATATGAAATGTTGTAGATTTACAGTAGACAGGTACTTATACTGATTTATAATTAAATGTTTAACATGTTTTAAATACGATTTCGCGTTAAAAACTGGGTAAAATATGCCAAGTAATGGCGAATGCGCACGTTCAACATTTGTGTATTTTACTCGGAAAATATGTCGTCTATCACTTAACGGAGACTTTTGTGTGAAAGAGGAGACATGGCCTTTCGTTATGATAGAATATATGAATATATGTGCATTGACCACTGGCAAAGATATGGCAGTTTAGGAAGAAGGTAAAATCAAAGATCTTAGTATTTTGTGGTTTTGTGAAAATTTAACATGGAGGTGTATAGAAATATTTCATAAAGTGGGTCTGATCAAAGTGGGTATAATAATAAAAATAAAAATAATAATAATAAATAGAAGAACAATATGTGTGTTTGCAACACACATAATAATAAAAAGAAATTTAACAGCAAGCTAGTTCTAATGTAAAATGTCAGGACATCCATTTGTGTGAGTTGCAGCTCAATAGAATGTGCAATCCTCTAAATAGAATGTGTGTAATACATACTCTATATACCGCCTACCTGACAACGAATAAAAAACCTGAATTCAGTATCAGAAAATTGGAATATATTATACAAAGGTTCAATATTGAAGACACCTGGTGCAACACTCTAATCAACTAATTAACTCGAAACACCTGCAAATGCTTTTAAATGGTCTCTCAATCTAGTTCACAATCATAGGGAAGTCTGCTGACTTGACTGTTGTCGAAAAGACAACCACTGACACCTTGCACAAGCATGGAAAGACGCAAAAGGTTAATTGCTAAATATGATGGTTTTTTACAGAGCTCTGTGTCCAAGAACATCATAGAGGTAAAAGAAAGAAAAAGATGAAGTAGAAAAATGTGTACAAGCAATAGGAATAACAACACCCTAGAGAGGATTGTGAAACAGAACTCATTCAAAAATGTGGGGGAGAGTCACAAAGAGTGGGTTGCAGCTGGAGTCAGTGCTTCAAGAACCACAGTGCTCAGACATATGCAAGACATGGGTTTCAGCTGTCGAATTCCTTGTGTCAAGCCAATCTTGGACAAAAGACAGCATCAGAAGCAAATACAAAAGTGACTGAACTGCTACTAAATGGTCCAAAGTTAAGTTAACTGATGAAAGTAAATTTTGCATTTCCTTTGGAAATCAAGAAAAGAAGAAGAGAGGAGAAGCACTGAGGTCTAGTTTAAAGTTTCCACAGTTAGTGATGGTTTGGGGAGCCAAGTCATCTGCTGGTGTTATTCCACTGTGTTTTCTGAGATCCAAGGTCAACGCAGCCTTCTACCAGGAAGTTTAAGCACACCTCATGCTTCCTGCTGCTGACCAACTTTTTGGAGATACTGTGAAGAAGATGCAATACGCCAGACCCCAAAATGCAGAACAGCACTCATAACACCTGAGCAGTGTCATAGACTGATTGACTTTATGCCACGCCGCATTGCTAAGTATTGAGTGCTGTATACTCATGTTCATATTTTTTCAATGTTGACTGAGCTCATGCCAGCTGAAAAGGCAATTTAGAGACACACCGATTAGCCTACTGCATTTTATGGGACTGTGGGAATTCTCATTCAAATGCTTCTAGTCATGTCATGTCATGCTCCGTGGGATAAGGGTAAGTTTGTCTACATAGACTTATACTAGAGCTTGCACTAGACTACATTACAGTATTTAGAAAAGTCCAACATGATAGATAAACGCTGTCAACATAGTCTAAATATACTCCTGTAAGCATGGCGAAAGCTGTCAAATGCCGACAACACAGAAGAGAGCATAAACCGACACATTGACATAAACCATGTACAAGTACTGCAGCATATTTGGGGACCGGTTCTGTGTTCGTGCCATGATTTAAGCTTATGGTTTTGATGGTTAATGTTCGTGTTTATGACTTATTTTCAGTTTCATTCTTAGTGCTGTTTTTGTTTTGTTTTCTAGTTTGTTAAAATAATAAAATCTCCATGATTACTACCATCAACCTCCTGTGTCATTTGTGTATCTTTAGGCTACTCCTAAACTCTATAAAACCTGAATTGCGATAGCAGTTTCTAAACAGGCGGCACAGTGGTGTAGTGGGTAGGTGGGACGACTTTGAAAATTTGAAGAGTTTGCATGTTCTTCCCGTGTTCGAGTGGGCCTTCTCTGCGTGTTTCAGTTTTCTCCCGCATTCCAAAGACATGCATGTTAGGTTAATTGGTGTTTTTAAAGTGGCCCTGAGTATGTATGATTGTGAGTGTATGTGTGCTCTCTTATGCCCTGTCTACGGTTGTTCCTGCCTTTGACTCCAGAGTTGCCTGATGGGCACCGGCTGGCCTGCGACCTCGTGTGGATAAAGTGAAAGAAAATGAATAAATGAGTATCTAAACAACAATACATGAACAGACAAGCCAAAAGATGAAATGCACTTCCTGAAACTATTTGCTTGTTTAATAAAAGCAACAATTACATTAAAACATAATTTATAATGTTATTATTCAATTCAAATCATAAGTACCAGAATATAATTAGTACATACAGACAATGAAACTGAAGCACATAAAGTGTATAGAATTCAATGATGCTGTTTGAATTACTTTGCTATCAAGCCTTTCTGTGTCACTGTTGTTTTGATACATAATAATTATTAGTAATTTTATTTAATAATTTGCAGTATTTCAAATAGTCTCTGGTCATTAGATTTGGTTTAATTATTTATTGTTTAATGTCATCTTAAGCACCAGTGGCCATTTAATGACAAGAACAAAGTCATATGCAAGCTTTTATCTTATAAACAGTATATATATATATATATATATATATATGCATAGGTCAATGACAATTTAGCATTTTGAAATTACCTAGCATGCATTACTTTAGGACTGTGGCAGGAAACCCGAGCACCCGGAGTAAACCCATGCAAACACGGGGAGAACATGAAAACCCCACACAGAAATTTCCCAGGTCGACACACCCGGGGGATCAAACCCGCGTCCTTTTCGCTGTGAGGCCCCAGCACTACAAGTATCCACTGCGCGACTGTGCCACGATGTAATCCAAACTAAATCTGACATTATAAACATTTTGCCAGTGTTTTACTCAGAATTTCTAACCAGAATCTAACAAGACAATTCATAAAAACTTCCCGACCAAAGTAATTTTTTTAGTAGGTTGTGGGCTTCCAACATTTCTTTTTAATGACACGTGGCAGCAGCCATGGTCTAAAAGTCATAAAATAAATAACAGTGACACCCACCATGGACACACCAACAGATAAAAATAAAATAATATACCATAAAATTGATTCATCTGTGTTTCTGACCCCACAAAAGACTGAGTCAAATAGAACAGCATTTAATCTCCGGTGATGTAGATCCACACATGTGATCTCTGACATATCAGCAACACGAGGGATTTTGGTCTCCTCAAATGTCCTGTACCACTCTAACTGACAGCAGTTAAAATAATTTCCTTTCATATAAATAATTTGTACTTGTTTAGCTAGCACAGTAGCATGTTCTGCTGTAATAGTAGACAACATGTTGTCCCTCAAGTCCAACAGCCTTAAGTTCAGAGTTAGTAATGATTTAGGAAGCTCTGATATTGAGTTTTTGGAGATGTTTAAATATTTTAACTGTTTAAATGGAGCAAAGTTAAAGTCATGTAAACCTGTGTTGCTCAGGCCAAGATGCTGCAGTGTCTCACCAAGATATGATAAAGAGTCATAGCCAAAGTGAAGCTCTGGATTATTGGACAGGTCAAGGTATGATAGTGGTGTTCCACTGAATGCTAACGGCGGAATACTGATTAGGCTGCATCCGACAATGTGGATCTGTTTTAACAAGGAAAGATTTGTCCAAAGAACACAGGGTGAGGAGTTGGGGTTACGCAAATCTTTAGGATCACACAAACCCACTGCATTATAACTGAGGTCCACAATGCTGAGACTGGGGAAAGTAGTGAATATTGTAGCTGAGAGTTTCTGTATGTTGTTCAAACTCAGATTTAAATGTGTAAGATTATTTAGTTCACTGACTGAGCTGGAGTGTGAATGTAGTTCAGTGAGTTTGTTGTTGCTCACATCCAGCTCATACACAGTTAGAGGAAAATCTTCTTGTGTTAGATTTAGGGATTCTAAGCAGTTGCTCCTCATCCTCAGCCAGTATAGATGAGGCATTTTCTTAAGAAACCCCTGAGGGAAGTATCTCAGCTGGTTAACACTGAGATCCAGCAGTTGCACTGAAGATATATTTCCATGAAGGTCATCGCTCCAAATTTCTGCTGTAACATTGCTGGCATTTTCACCCAAGTTGTAGAACTCAACATATTTTGTCCAATTTGAAGATATGTTCTGTGAGAGATGACTGTAAAAACTAATTTGGTTATTGGATAATAACAATGTTTTAATGTGATTGTAGGTTGGAAGGAATGGAAAATACAGGAGCCGGTTATCAGATAAGTCCAGTGTCTCCAGATCAAAGGTGTCTGTGAGGTTCTGATTAGTTATGAACCATTCAATGAGGTTGTGGCTGGCATTTAGTACCAGCAAATGGGTCATCTCAAATTTCATTAAGCATGGCAGAGAATTGAATGCCAAGTTAAGCCATCTAAGCTTTTTTAAGTGATTGAATGCATCATCAATCTCGAACAAAATATTATTTTCTAGATTCAGTTCTTTGAGCTGATGAAGATCTCTAAATGTGTATTCGTCCAGTCTCAGTAGAATATTCCTGGACAAATCCAGGATCTCGAGAGATGTGAGGTTCTGTAAGAGTTCAGAGACCATGTCTTCTGTGAGACCGTTGCTAGAGATATCCAGAATACGTAGCCTGGTCAAAGAAGCAAAAGACTGGGCGAGTTGCTTGTGTTCACGGTGAAGTTCATTGCTGGCTAAATTGAGCGTCTCTATCAAAGGTGAACTGGTGAACAGTAATTTATCTACTGCATTTAAATGGCAGTTTGTACAACTCAAGGTGCGAAGGAAATGATATCCTGAGAGAGATCCATGGTGTAATTTAATTATTTTGTTCTGATTTAAAAACAGCTCTTCGATTTGCTCTGGCAAGTTGCTGGGAACAGAAGAGAGATGGAGGCTGTTACATATAGCAGTCCTTTGACTCTGGGGGAAGAGAGAGAGAGAGTGATATTAGATACTGCATGTAGTGCTTTCATGCTGGCCCGAAAATATATAGACTTGGTTAACACTATAGATAAATTATAGAAACATAATGCAGATGGATAGATTGTAAGAAGATTTTAATATATAATGGTGCCACTCCATCATAGGGCACACATACACAGTCACACACATTCACACAATAAAGGGCCACTTTAGAGATATTATTTAACATAGGACTACAAAAAGAAATTTCCTGGGTTTCAAAACCTGGTCCTTCTTGAATTTATGAATGCTGCATTAATGATTCAGTACAGAATAATTCTATATATATCATTAATGCAGCATTCATTATAATTATTTATATACATATCATTATTCACATGGGGTTCTGCGCCAGCTGGTGCTTATTCACATGGGGTTCTGGGCAGGGTGCCACACCAGTATAGGGCACGCACACATTCACACATTAACATGCAATTACGGAAACCAATTTACCTAATATACATGTCTTTGGAATGCAGAAGAAATCTGGATCACCCAGAGAAAACCCGGACGAGCACAGGGAGAACATACAAACTACACACAAAAATTTACCAAGTTGCCCCGACCGGGGTTCAAACCCAGGTCTTACGGCTGCGAGTCAACAGCACTAGCTACTCCACCACAGAAAAAAGAACTCTAATATGTTTTAATTACATCGATGATAAAGAAGGCTATTTATGTAAAATCTGTCTTGAACATATCTGAACAATACTACTATTACCAATTATATTTTCTTATTATTATGATAAGTACTATATATTAGTCATTATATTTTCTATAAAGAAATGAAACTTTACTATGTATGTAGGCGCTTTTATTATAATTTTAGCATCATTTGATAATAAACTAGAAATCTCAACAAATTCTTATTCCTAAAATGTGTCATTTATAATGGCAGTAATGAGAATTATTCTGGATTATGCTGCGATTGAATTAAATGTATAGTTTAATGTATAAATAATACTCCATATGGATATTAAAATTAAAAAATACTTAAATGTGTACTTAGTAATAGTAAAATGTACTTACTAATATGCATGGAGAGTAAGGATGGCAAATAGCTGGCAGTACAAGCACCAAGCCAAGGTATAGAAAGTTTCTGATGCCCGGCATCTTTTCATGCGCACTAGGGTGAATATAAAGGATTCTATTATGTTAAAATGGCAGGATAAAACCCCCATCAAAACCCCTATTCCTGAAATGAGGAATACTAATAAATAACAACAACTTGCACCTAATGGGGTCTGTCAATCTAAACATTAATAACATTGTTCCAAAAATATTAGCATAGTGCACATTTAAATAAAGAGCCCAATATTAACAATGATTATAATTATTCTACTGTTAAAGACGTTCATTGATGCACAGCCACTTGAAAACCCCTACATGTGTCAAGCTAGGAATAATGTGTCCTATCAAAGAAGTTAATGTAGCCCCCTTTAAACCTGATAATTCTTATTGTCCTCCACAGGCCCCCTGTTAATGCTGACTGCCTAGAATTATCCTATAATTTGCAGTGTTTAGAATGACTCCAATATGTCAGATTTAAACAGATTTGTTTAACATATAACAGTTTTGCAAAACAACACAGCAACATTTTTGTTATTGTGGATGTTGTTTGCGCAACAATTAGACAGAATGAAAATGCAAGATTCACTTTAACGTAACCTCATAATGCAATGCAGAAATTAAGCGTATGGACAGAGTGCAGAAAGCAAAGCAGCTTCTTACCGCGGCAGTGTGGTTGGTGCGCTCCTACTTCACTGCACACCATCACTAGACTAGGAGCTGTTGGAGGAATACTGAGCCACTGCCTCACCTCCAATTATCAACTGTGCTCTGCTAGAGTGCAGATGGTTCTACTACATGTATTTGCGGAAGCACAATAGCAACGGAAGCACAGTCACATGTAGAGCTGTCAAGATTTCGCAGTGATATTCACAGTGTGCACACACACATGCACACAGACATAGCTAAATCTCCAATAGCATGCTCTGTTTCACTTACTGTGCTATAGAGCATATACAGGTTATCTCTCAGCCATAGAAATACACCAAAGAAATGTCAAAATTGTGTTCTTCACTGGGATACAAGTTTCCATTTATGCAAGGGATCAAATATCACATACAAATGCAAAGAAAAAACAACTATAGCACACTTTTTTCAGTTATGTAGTCATTTCTTTTTTAATGTTAGCCTTTTTTAGCAGACCACATGAATCTTTAAAAGGAAACACACCCATGTCAGCCACTACTGGTTTCACTCGTCAGATACTACTGAAGAGGAAACCGCTGAGAGCTAACACCCTTCCTGTCAAAAGCAGAAAGCCATCATTACATGCTAAAAAATAAAAACAGTTTTCTGGCTTATTAACGCAGCCATGAAGTTCGGCATCTGTGTGACAACTCTCGCGTATATCTTTTTCTCCAAGTGTCTACCGAGTGGATTTCATCTGTTGACGGACATTGGGAACTCTGGTTTAGGCCAACGATACGAGTGAACCAATTTTACTGTTGCTTTTACAACTGTAGAATGCCTAAATTATTGCATAATTTTTACCTAAAACTTCATCAGACTGTCACACAAGTCCTAAACATAGAAAATATGAACAAATAAAACAAATAAAGCAATAGGTTTAGATTCATTCATTTATTCAATTCAATTTAATTCCATTTTATTTATAAAGCGCTTTTAACAATAAGCATTGTCCCAAAGCAGTTTTATCCCTGATGAGTAACGGTGGCAAGGAAAAACTCCCTGAGTAAGTAAGGAAGAAACCTTGAGAGGAACCAGACTCATAAGGAAACCCATCCTCATTTGGGTAATCATATACCTAATTCCATAATTTATTGTTTACGGAACAGTATTACTGATCTTTGAGTGGTAAAAGCATACAACCCTTTCTTTCAGTATCTGCTGGGACACCCTTGTGTGACATTTCCAGAAATTACTTATTAGTTTGCAGATAATCTTAGAGGAATTTCAATCTATTCTTCTGTATAAAACAACTTTCTGCATGACCCACACCAGATATCCTCATATTTGCCTCTAGAATTTAAAGGTTTAATTTATAATTCTTTGGTCCAGATGCGGAAAGATGGCACATACCATATCACCACATTTCACAGATGGGATGTAGAAGGTTTCTATGCCTGAACGCAGTTTTCCTTGCTCCGAATATAAAACTTCTCATTTAAACCATTAGGCTCATTTCTGCTCTATTCTGTCCACAAAACACTGTTCCAATAACCTTCTCGCTATTGATCAGACTTTGATAGATCCTACAAAAGATAGATAGATTTGATAGATAGATTCTTTCGGTTAAACTAGGTGGCTACTCAAACATAATTAAAATTTTACATTCAAATTATTGTTGACAATCATTTACAACTTAAAGATATATAAAACTGGATTATTCCCCAAAAATTAATGAGTTATTAATTTTTGTCTCTGTGCCTTGTGGGCTCAGTTATTGTAATATTTTATAAAATATATATTAGTTCTTAAAATCTATGTGTTTAGGTCATTTCAGCGTGTATTGTGACAATCAGCAACAGCATAAAATAGTGGAATTCTAGAATTTATCCAATAACCATTCGAAAGGAGATTTTATTCATCTTTTTTACAAGATCTGTATAAATGAGTAGTTCTTCAGCAAATAGTTCATAACGACATTGCTTGGGGAAATCGTATTATGTTAACTGTCTGTCTAACTTCATATACAGTATCTACGTGTCGCAAGGACAAACAGTTTCATTTGTTTGATTTGGTTTTGGTTATCTAATTTTAGGAACTGTGTGACAATCTGATAACGCTGTAGAACAAATATATGCAGAAATATAGAAAGTTTAACCTTAGCCCACATACTGTGCTTAAACTTTAGGAGTTGTGCAAGGTTAAAGGCTTCAACATGTTATTTTATATAGTAGGGAAGCCAAGAAAACAGTAATCAGTTAAATAATGCACATGTTCTTAAGATGAGCCCGTGGACAATAGTGTTAAATGATCTATCATAACTGTACTGAATACTTTAATGGTCAGGGTACACTGCGTGAAATGAAAATATTGCCTAGTCAATCCCTACTCCAGGGAAGTTACATTTACAGCTGAAGAGCTAGTCACACAACCCACAATTGTTCCCTTTGAATAGGGTGCTGCACCCTGCTAAGTGCCCTCCCCTCTAGTAAAACGTAGAGAAGACGTTCTATACAGGGATCAATAATTATTGCTATTTCTTTAAAAAACTTTGATTGACAAGCTACTGTAATACATGATGGTGCAAAGGCTTATGATAAAATTCACTGTTTAAAGTCAGAAGTAAATATGCAGTTTATTC
Source organism: Aspidoras spilotus (assembly GCA_028565295.1). Classification (NCBI taxonomy): domain Eukaryota; kingdom Metazoa; phylum Chordata; class Actinopteri; order Siluriformes; family Callichthyidae; genus Aspidoras; species Aspidoras spilotus. The sequence goes on from JAOUQV010000040.1 coordinate 19,298,225, forward strand.
ATTTTCTATATCAGTAATTATGACTAAATGAGTAGCTATGAGAGCTGAGGTTTGTATTAATGTGATCATTTCTAAATATGTACCATGGAATAAATGGAGCAACCTTAACCTTATACATAGATGCATCTCAATAAATTAGAATATCATCAAAAAGTTAATTTATTTTAATAATTCAATAAAAAAAGTAAAATGAATATATACATGCGATTTTCTTTTCCTGTTAAATTGCTTTGACGTAACCCACTATGTTGATTTCCTAACTTATTCCTAACTCACTCATCTGTTCTACTAGTGGCATTGTCAGTAAATTCTCTGGGCACTCTACTGGCCTATACGATGACCTCTTTTTAACCTTCTGTGCTTCCTTACTTGCTCCTCAGTCCCATTCCAGACTGCTAAGCTCATACAAAGCCCCCTCTCCCTATCTACTCTTCTCAGTAAGTCTCATTTCAATGACATCTGTCTGCTTCATTCTCTCGATGAGGCTGCACTACCCTACAATACAACACTGGAAAGCATTTATGACACCCTGGCACTGACTAAGACTCGGTTTGTGCCTTCCTCTCATTCTGCACCCTGGTTCACTGGCAAACTCAGTACCTTCAAAATGCTGGCCTGTTACAAGAAATCTGACCATATAGTTGATTTTTTGGAATTAATGGGACCCTGTGACTGATTATAAGGCGGCCATAAGGCTTGCTGCTCGTAATACTCTGAGCTGTTCAAAAAAGCTGCTCAAAGTCCTAAACGGCTGTTCACAATCAAGAAACCTTATTTTTTTCGGTGACAAGGTGTGGACTATTTATAGGGTGCTTCAGGGTGTGCCTGCATCCGCCCCATCCTATTTTTCCCTGTTGACTCTGCTGAGGTCTCACCAATCATTAAGTCAATATCTACCGCCCGTCTAGATCCAAAAGATCCAGGCCCTCTGATCATTTTCCTCCTATTTCTCTCACCAGGTGTCCTCAAGATCTCATCCTATGGCTGCAGGAAAATTATCTTTAGTTAAACACAGATAAAACTGAACTTCTATACAGGTGCATCTCAATAAATTGGAATATAATTTAAATGTTAATTTACTTGAGTAATTTAATATGTAATGTATGCATTTCATTATATAGATTCATTACAAACAACGTGATCTATTTCTACTGTTAATTTTTGTTAGTGCTGATGATTATGTCTTAAAGCCAGTAAATGCTTTCTAAGTGTTTAAAATAGTCCCGGTCTGGTTCAGTAGACTACACTATAATGGGGAAGATATTAGTAATCATTGACACACTCCACAAGGCGGGTATGAAAGGCAAAAGGTAATTTCTAAAAAATCTGGCTGTTCAAAGAGTGCTGTATCTAAGCATATTAATGTAAAGTTGGGTAGAAGGAAAAAGTGTGGTAGAAAAAGGTGCACAAGCAACCGGGATCACCACAGCCTTGAAAGGATCATAAAGAAACAGCCATTTAAAGATTTGGGGAAGATTCACTAGAAGTGGACTCCTGCTGGAGTCATGGCTTCAAGAGCCACCACACACAGCCGTATCCAGGAAAAGGGCTACAACTGTTACTTTCCCTGTATCAAGCCACTCATGATCAAGAGACAACAACAGAAGAGTCTTAATTAGGACAAGGAGAAATTATAAGGACAAATTTCATTGCCTAGCAGGGCTTGGCACCTGTCAACACAAAAGTCCCAATACCTTGTTTAATAACCACAGTATCACTGTGCTTGATTGGCCAGCAAACACACCATACCCAAACCCCATAGAGAATATATGACTTGATTTAGCAGCTAGCTAACAACATCAGCCAGCTCATTAGAAAAACAAAAAGTGCTGTAAATGGTTAGTTTCTTTTGTTGTGTGATTATGCAGTCAGTTTCACAGGTCACGTGGATGGTTG
>JAOUQV010000040.1:19356655-19368467 GCA_028565295.1 Aspidoras spilotus
TAGTGACCTGTCCACTATCCTGCAAGAAGAATGGCTTAAAATCCCTCTGACCACTGTGCAAGACTTGTATGTATCATTCCCAAGACAAATTGACCCTGTATTGGCCGCAAAAGGAGGCCCTACACAATACTAATAAAATATTGTGGTCTAAAACCAGGTGTTTCAGTTTCATTGTCTAACCCAAATGCATACATATGATAAATTCTATGAAATAAAAATTATAACACACATACTGGCAAAGAGCTGACGAAGGACACCAGGAAGAAAATTGTAGCCCTGCACTAGTCTGGGAACAACGAATCTATAATAGGCAAGCAGGTTGGTGTGAAGAAATCAACTGTGGGAGCAAATGAAACTGTAAGAAAATGAAAGACACATATAAAAAACCATCAGTGGGACAGGGACAGGGCGACTAATCCGTGTTAAGGGAATAATAAACAGGACCGTGTATTGTGAGATTTTAAGCCAGAACCTCTATCCATCAGCGAGAGAAGACGGAACATAGCTCGGTCTTCTAGCATGACAGTGATCACAATGTCACTGCTCAGGCAATGAAGGAGTGGCTCCTTAAAAAGCATTTCAAGCTCCTGGAGTGGCCTGGCCAGTCTCCAGACCTCAGCCCCATAGAAAATTTGTGGTGGACGTTAAAAATCTGTGTTACCCAGTTAAAGCCCCAAAACATCACTGATTTAGAGGAGATCTGTATGGAGTAATGAGCCAAACCTTGTGAAGACAGCAACAACAAAAAGACCTATAGCCAACAAAGTCACAAAGTATTGAGCTGAACTTTTGTTATTGACCAAATACCTTTTTTCCACTTTAATTTACAAATAATATATTTAAAATCATACAATGTATTTTATATACATTTAATATTGATTTCCTGGAATGTTTTTCTTATTTTGTCTTATAGTTGAAATGTATTTATGATGAATAACATAACTTATACAATAAGTGCCTGTATAAATATTTTTTGGCCCCACTGTACATGCGAAAGAGAGGTGGCTGTAGTGTAAAAACAATAACTGACATAAATCATTTTAATAGTGCTCACGTAATAAACCAAAAAAAACACCTGGTTAAAAAAATAACAAAGCCAGTGGAAACTATCAAGCGACAAGAATCCAATCAATTCCAAAAGTCGTTATTCCCATTACTATTATGTAGGAGGTGGAGCAGCAATGCAGCTCACTACGTTTTGAGAGACAACCATAATCTTTGCTGAACTGTATCTAATCAGATCTCTTCCCTCCTTCCAAATTCCCACACTTCTGAACTGTCCACATGTGCACTACTCAGGCCCAAGCCTTCTTATGATTTCTTTCTACATGTCTGAACATGTTAGGACATGCCTCTGGGTTTTGGCATGATCAGGATGAAGCACTATTTCAGATACACTTCTGGCAGGGTACAGTGAGTAACAGGTACTGAGGAAAAACCACATAAGGATCTGTTATCTTCTAGAGAAAGGCACAACATCTGGGGACGTCACAGCGAGTACAATTATTGGTAACAGTATTGTTTTTATACTTAAGCAAGAGCCAAGACTGAACTACAGTAAAGTCTTGTCCTGAAATGTTTATTCTTGTTTATGGTTTGCCAGTTTTGTATATGCATGCCATTGGCTGTGGGTGAGAACACGTGCCACGAGCGATCATAAATTACCAACTGTAAATATGACACCATATGTGCATTATGCTTGTCTCCTGTGGCTTCATTTGACTTTTAACCACTAGTCAGTGGGTAGGCTGCTTAAAATCTGCTAAACTGGTTCTTTATGCATCGGTGCAGTTACACTAAATAATAAATCATAATAATAATAACTTATATAGTGCCTTTCACATGAGCCAAGGTCACTTTACAATTAAAGAGAGAAAAACAATCACAGCATATGATTAATGATAAAGTAACCCAGGTCGTGGTTACTTCACAATCGGCTCTCATATAAAGTGTCCACTACAACAGCAAAGACAACATTTACCAGCAATTGGTAAGAGATTTTAAGAAACAGCTCAACCTGTGAGCTTTTCCCATACCACTGTAACACTGGTGTACTAAGACTCAACAAGTATGCAAGTAAAAGTCACACAGATGCATGCCAGGTATGGTTTATCGGAGTTGTGAGTGTCAAACTAGCAAGTTGAACTGGCAAATGTGTGTGGAGGATGTTTGGCATCTCGTGGAGATGCCAGGTATGGTTGATCGGCGTTGTGAGCGTCAAACTAGCAAGTTGAACTGGCAAATGTGTGTGGAGGATGTTTGGCATCTCGTGGAGTCTGTTTCCTGGCACCTGTGTGCTATAATTAATCAAAAAAAGGATGGTTATCAGCTAGGTGTCACTAATCTAGTGATTGTTCGTTGTATACTTTTATAATTTACTAATAGGTAAATAAACTGGGCTAAAAGACTTTATTTTAATGAAGCACTGTGTGTGAAAGCAGGGTCACACAGAGAGAGAGAGAGAGAGAGAGAGAGAGAGAGAGAGAAATATAGAGCGAGATAGGAATTCACCTCTTTCCCCTAGTGACTGCTTGGGTACAATATCCTCCCCAAACAGAGTAGCATGGCAACCCTGCCAAAACTCTTCTTCTACTTGGAGTGGAGCTATCAAAGGTTTTCACTCAGTGTGTGGCTTTTCTAGGCTTTAGGCACAGAGCCCTCGAAGCTGAAAGCACAGATTGTTGCCTATTCACTCTCTCTGGGGAACAATTTTTCACACACTGACCCCAACGTGTCCTTGGGTACACTCAAGGATTATTTTTGCTCGTACAGTAAGGGTTACAGAGACACTAGTGCACCACTGTTAAAAAAAAATTGTTTCGTTACATAGTGAGTTTGTAGCACGAGCTACTGGAGCATTAGTAACTAGAGTTCGACTCCCCAGGGCTGCAACAGCTGTCCAGGGATTGGGATGTTCAGTCAGTTTATCCATATGCAGCCCAAATACAGAGTGGTGAAGAGCTACACCAAAACAAGCCACCCCACAGTGTCTGCTCTAGATTTCTGCCAGATTCCCCAAAATAATTTAATTTGATGTTACATATTTATAGTGTGTAAAAATCCTACAGCCTGGATAGCTCAGTTGGTAGAATGCACACTGCTGGAAAACGCTAGGAGTTTAGTAACAAGAGATTCAATCCCTGAGGCTACAACAGCTGACAAGAGCTTGGGATGCTTAGCCAGCTTATCCCTATCCGATGGAGAACATGTTCACAAACCAAAGATGGCTTGTGACATGACATGACTTCTGACATGAATTTGCTGAAATGTATTTTTCATATATCTTTTACAGTATAGCTCGAGTTTATGTACCTCTTCTAACTATATATAATTATTAACATAAAAATGTCACCTCTCTAGTTACCTCTCTCTACCTCTCTTCATACCTACACCATGTTTGTTTGCTTGCTCTAACCAAGTCTTCACCCTTATAGAATCAATAATTTCCCTGCTTGCTTTCCTCTCTAAATTCATGTTATATGTAGCTACTATACCGGTCATGAGGTTTCTCCACATTTAGTTTGCTTTCTGTCTTGACTTGTTCTGCTCACAAAGGCAGTTGAACGTCACCCGGCTAATATTAGACACTGTTATGGTCCTTTTCATTTTTTCCACATACAGGCGTGTGCACACAAGGAATTTTTTCGTATATACACAAGTTACATTTTAGATGGAATAGTGTTATATAAAATATAACTATGTATACCCTGAACAGTGCAGAGTTTTCCTTACTTAGACAAAACTACTAATTCAATGTACTAGATGTGATGATGGTAAGGAAAACCCCATACTCTGCAGGTAAGAGGTAACCAAGACTATGAATCCAGCTAGCATATGATCATCAATGTTTTGAAGATTTATTTTCTAATTCAATTTTGAGGTGACTTACAGTATACTGTATATTTCAAATGAGTTTAACATTACCAAAATGTCATACACTACCTGCAGATAGTGGTGTGCCAGTAAGAACCGTCATCTCTATCTAGAGTCTACACAAATAAAGTAAATATTGAAACCATATATGTTTAGGATTTTTACATCATGTATTAAAAAATGATTTTTCTATTAAAATCCATTATAGCTGCACTATAATGGGCAGCATACACAGCTTTCGTTTTATTGCACTAATGTAAATTCAGTGCAAATCACTAAACTATCACCAGATCATGGACAAATAATAATTCAACATCACTTGTATTCGTGTACAAGTTATAAAGTCAGATGCCTTTCAGACTTATGTACGTATGCGTGTATAAAAAAATATTATGAGTACATGGAAGGCCAGGTGGAAGGGCTGAGTGTGGTGAAATGGTAGCTCTTTAACACCAGGTTCAGAAGAGGTTAAAGCAGGACATCAGTCAGAGCACAGCAGCATGCACATGGAATTCATTTTGGAGCTGATTTATGTTAAAAAATCCAACCTGTCTGTACTTTGGGAAAAACTGTAGTAGCACTGTCTGTCTTGTGTGTGTGTAATGCTTTACAGAGAGCATTTATTTTTGTTTATCCTACTGTGAGTACTAGGCTTCTTGCTTTTGCCCCCGCCTTCCCTGCGTAATTTTCCCTCTCCGCTCCTGTCTTTCCTTCTTTCTTCCCTCCCTCCCTCTCTCTCTCTCTCCCCCCCTGTGTGTGTTTGTGTGTGTAGGGTTGTGCCAAGTGGAGTGTGTTTTTTGAATGAATACCTGATGAGGCTGCTGAGGCTGACTGGGGGAGGAGGAGCTGCACTCAGCAAAGCCCTGAACATGCGTGTGCGTACGTGTGTGTAGAGTGAAAGAGAGAGAGAAAACGAGAGAGAGATAGAGATTGGGAGTGAGGCGGCGTGTTTGCCTTGCATAACATAATCTGTACCTCTTGTATGCTAGGGCTTCATGTGAGACAGCCCAGACACGGAGACTTCTTCTTCCTGTACTCCTCCATGGCTGCTGCAGGAGTGAGGAGAGGAGGACAGAATGAAAGAGGAGAGGGCAGGAGACCAAAGGACTAACACTGGACATGGAGTTGAATATTTGACAAAAGGATAAGAATCTGACTTTGTTTCTGTGTTAAACCTGGACAAAGGATGGCTGGTGAGGAATAGGTGGCTTTGCACTGACATACTACACTGTGTAAAGCGAGAGAGAGAGTGAAAGAGAGAGAGAGAAAGCTGTTTTCTTCACTACCAAGTGGTAAGATTTCTGACAAAGGGATCTTCAACTTGACACCCTATAATTTTGTCTAGCTTTAATTCAGCACTCATGTAGTCCATGCAGCGTTTAAGCAAACATTAGAAACATGTTCGCATTTTCAGTTGTGTACATTTGGTTGAATATGTGCTTTACTATCCTGACTTCTGTCTCGACAGAGAGAAAGAGAGAGAGAGAGAATATTCAGAATAGCAGTCTGTAGTCGTTTAAAGCAGCAACAGCACTGTTTGGATTCCTTTCTAGCTTAAGACTCCTAGCCCGCCTCTTAAAGGAGCAGGTACCATTCTGAAAGGAAGTCAATGTGTAAAGAATTGCCGCTTATAGGTATTATAAAAAAGCAAATGGTTATTGTCATATATATTTATATCATGCTTTTTCTTCCTTTGCACTGTTTGTTTGAAGGTAGTCAAGGTCATACAAAAGTCGAGTAGTTGATTCCATGCTAATTTGCGGATGACATCATGTTTTAGTCCATGTGATTGTAACATTGTTAGAGCCTAAAATATTCAATGTGTATAAATCAAAGAAATACCAGTAACACAGAATGTCTTTTATTATGTTCTATAATAATTGTGCAGATTAAGTCAAATGTACTATGTGAATTGCAATCACTATGTGCTTGATTGTGTTAACAGAATGTATGTGTCTGTGTGTGTGTGCGGGCACTTGCATGTGGGTGCGTATACTGGGAAGGATAGGGAGGTGTGAAGCAGTTATGTTGGGGGCCCGAGCAAGCTATCTGCAACAGGGCAGCAGTGTGTGATCTGATGTAGTCAGAGCTGGAGTGATACTGCAGCACTAATCTCTCTGACTCAGTGACATATGTGTGTGTGTTTTTATGTGTGAACTTGTGTTCACTTGTGTGTGTTTATGCATGTGGTTGAAGGATGATCTAACATTAGAATAGAAATAGGTAGACACGGTTTAACATTGAAATAGAAGGTGCAAGGAAACTTCTTTCAGTCTCACCCTTCATCAGGGGTCACCACAGCGAGTCAATGATCACTGAAGAACTCACATTATAGATTTTTTATGTTTTACGCAAATGTTTTATGCCAGATGCCCTTCCTGACGCAACCCTCGCCATTTACCCAGGCTTAGGACCGGCACTAGAAATACACTGGCTTGTGCTTCCTAATGGATGGTTTCAGAGTACCAAAGACAAATATTGTATTAATAATCAGAATTAGAATTAATTATAGTTTTTCTAACTGTGTGAAAAAGACTCAATTGTTTATATCGGTCAAGGAGAAAGCATTTAATTTTCGTTTTTTTTTTAGGTTATGGGTTCAAAGTGATTGTTTATGATTTTCTGATTCTTGTTTCTGATCAAGGTACAGGCGACAGCAAAGTAGGAAACATGGAGATAATTCCAGATAATTTCACATGAAGGCTTATGTAACGGCAAGAAGCTACGGTGACTATCTGATCTCTATCTAACTCAAAATATACAAATTTTGAACAATGGACTTTCTGACACTAAAGAACAACTAAAACAAGCCCAAACAGATCCAGTGTAGTAGCACAGGGGTTAAAAGGTGAAAGATCATGAAATCCAACCAGGAGCGTAGTAATGAGTGCCTGCCCCCAAAGAAAAGGGAGATCCTGGCATTTGAAGAGAGACAGGTGCTAGTAGCATCAACTGTGAATGAGAGCCAAAGTGGTGAGAACCTAGCATGGCTTGCAAGTGTTGCCAGCATGGCCAGCATGGCCGCGGTTCCTAACCTAGCTCCATCACATAGCAACAGCACAGAAGACAGTAGCCCAGCACCATCAACCAAAGCTCTGACTGTTGTGACAGAGTACCCACTCTCCACCTCTGCCAGCTCCTTGGTATCAAATATAAACTCTATGCCTGCAGAAGGTTTCTCTGGAACAACCACAATAACAGCCAACCCAACTGTCCTGTCCTCCAACTTGTCACAAACATCAGGACCCATCCAGCACACGCAGCTGCCACCTAATTTACAAATCATTGGACCCTACACCAGTTATATCTCCTCCCAGATACTCCCAGCTGCAGCAAGCCCAACACATTCACATAGTCCCACCCAGGACGTTTATACTACCACAGCGGTCATCCCACAAGCTTCTGATGAAAATCCGCATAAACAGCATGTGATTTCATCCTTACCTAATGTTGCTCACAATAGCAGTCAATGCATTCAGGTAGAGGGCACCCCAGTTGGATTTCCAGTGATTTCCTCAACTTCACAAGTACCCCTTCAACTTCACACTCATTCAACTGTTCTAGCCCCTCATGGCCTCACCCTTGCTCCCTCACAGGTGCTTGTGCATTATGCAGATGGCCTGCTCACAAAACAACCTGACTCCCACAGCAGAGATCTGCCGAATGGTTCTCTGGGAGAGGTTACGGTGGTCAAACACACCACCAGCATTGTGAAGGGATTGTCTAACAAACAAGAAAGTGATGATGCTCAAAGACAGATTCAGAACCTGGGACTCCCAGCCCAAACTCAAGTTTTGCTTCCTGCTGATTATGCTGGTCATGACAGGGCAGGACTTCAGACATCAGTCATGCTGGTGTCAAGCAACCACCTGCTGGCCAATAATAGCACTGATCTTCAGAGCACACAGGATAAAGACAACACATCTTCAGCTCGAGTTGAAAGAAAAAGATTACAGATTGGGAGGTCTGTCTCTAGAGTTTCCTCCCTTTCTATACCATCACCAGAAAGTATGGCAGTATCTCTTCCTCCAACTCTCCCGGCTCACACTCTCCTGCATACGACTGCATCAACGCCCAGCCAGGAGCTTTCTACTAACCTTTTCTCAAACACACAACTGCCTATTATTGGATACATTACTAGTACATCTGGGGCGCCGCAACAGGCTGTGGTCAGTTACCATAGCAACCTCCCACAGCATCTAGTGATCTCAGGCAGTCCCTCCCTCCTTATTCCTGTGAGTGCTGGCAATATCAACACATCATCTTCAGAGTCAGAGGTTACTCGCTGCTCTATCCCCAGCATTTCCGCTGCCAGTGTACCGGCAATAGCCACAGGTCTGCCTCAGGCCTACATCACTGCAGCCACACCTACTGTTACAGCATCTATACTCCCTAATGGCAAAGAGTTCTCAGGGCCTGAGGAACATCATGCTTCAGCAGTTGTACAGACTACCACACAGGTTCAACTTCCTCCGATTTCAGCACGGGTAGTAGCACCTCCACCCCCTACACTACCTCCAACACCCACAAGCACACAGAATGCACCTCTATCTCCATCATCAGCCTTGCCACCATACTTCATGAAGGGTTCCATCATCCAGCTGGCAGATGGAGAGCTTAAGCGGGTGGAGGACCTTAGGACAGAGGACTTTCTACAGAGCGCAGAAGTGAGCAGAGAACTAACAATTGACTCAAGCACAGTTGAACGAATAGACTCCAGCAGAACACCTGATGCAGTTATCATACATTTCTCAGTCGGAGAACACAAAGCACAGGTATGTCCTGTTATTTCATAGTGTTTTTATAGCTTGATTTAATAAATTATTGCTGGCTACCTTTCTGGGACCTATGTTTCAACAAAACTGTCATTGAACTTCTGTGTAATTATAATAATATACTGTATGTTGCTATACTTTATAATTTTTAAATGTAACAATTTAATGCAAGAATTGTTGGTTAGGTTGATAAAGATGTGCTTGCTGTAGGTCATTTTCTTTTGCATGTTTTCCTTTCTTATAGGTATGTGTGGAAGTACTGGTAGAGTACCCTTTCTTTGTGTTTGGTCAGGGATGGTCATCCTGCTGCCCAGACCGCACTACCCAGCTACTGGCTCTGTCATGTGCCAAGCTCTCTGTTGGTGATGTCTGCATCTCCCTTACTTTAAAGACTCTGAGGAATTGTGCATTAGGAAAAGATAAAACCTTTGGCCCTGTGAAGAAAAATAACACTTATCATAAAGCAGATAACATTATTGAACAGATAGAGCCACATGGTCACATGCAGGAACAGAGCGATGAAACCATTGCTGGATTAGAAGGGGTGCAAATGTTTGAAGGCTGCGAGCCTAAGAGTCCTAACTCTAGCAATGGAGTGATCATCTCAAAGAATGAAGAGGGGAAAACTAATGGTTCAGGAAGTCGCAAGAGGAGGTGGTCTGCCCCAGAGGGAGGAGAGATAGGGAAGTCACATGACAATGACCTCCCCGAAACTCTGCCTAAACATTGTTTTCTTTCACAGGAGGTAAAGGTCAACATTGAGGGAAGGTCCAGCATGGGCACCTGAGCCATCATTAAAGAAAGACATCTTTGATTTGATGGTCAAAGAACCATTAAAAGAATAATTGTGGTTTATTCAGTTACTTGTGATGTTGGCTGGTGACAACTGTTCCAAAACATTGCGTGTTCTTCAACGGGCAAATGATATGCAGAAATTCAAAAATAACATGATTATAATGGCTATTATTATAATGGCTTACTAAATTTACAGTAACAGAAGCTATGTTTGTCTGACTGCATTTACAGGACCTGCAATGTAGTAAAATAAACAGTTAATTTCTGGAATTTGTCCTAGGGCATATATATATATATATATATAAATAGGCGGGATACAAACTACTATTTTTGTAATTGATTCTGCCATATGTTTTTGGCACTTCGTCTATAGTCATGTAAGTTGTAGCATACATTTGTCATAATCAGTGGGTCATACACATATATAGTCCGGTTTTATATGCTGGAGAGATTGGTCAGTGGTTTGACGTGCTGTGACAGATATTCCTCCAAAAAATATTTTAAAATAGATATACTATATACTTTAGGTTCAGTTATGTCAGTTATGATGAATATCATAATATAATTATGATTTGCAATGATCATTCTGTCTGTTTCTGAGGATTGATTACGATTCAAACTGATATTAGGTGTCAGATGTTAATTTTCTCAACCAAGCATGGACCAATTATTGGGACAAAACTGGGACTGAAGGCTGAATGTCATGGAAATACATATTTTTACCAATATTGTTATTCAATACACCAGAATTTCAATAGCCAAAACTCTAAATATGCAATATTAAGATTATTTACATACCTCAAGCATGACACAAGGCTGTTTCAAGGTTCTGGTCAGGATCTGTTATGTTTCTAACCATGTCAGAAATCCATGTTCATGTATATTGTTTATGTTATGGTGGATATGTGCAGTTTTGGATTCTCACTCAGCCTTTCAATATTAGCACTTTACTGATGGCAATGTATGAATAAAACCTTCACCTCTGCTTTGTTGCCTAAGCAACAGCCATTTGCACAATGTCAACTTTAGAACAAAATTTGCTGTTCTGTCTGATTGAACCCCATTGAAATCAAATTACAACCAGCACTCTGATGCATAGAAAGAAAAAGAAAATCCTGTTGAAATCTAATTGGAGTCTGTTAAAACAGTGTATATACAAAATTATGCAAAAATTACTAATATATATATATATATTGTGTGTATTTATACGACCTGGGAAATGTCTGTGTGGAGTTTGCATATTTAACCCTTGTTTGCGCGGGTTTTCTCCGGGTGCTTCGGTTTCCTCCCGCATTCCAAAGACGGTTATGTGGTGTCTCTAAAGTGACCCTTAGCATGTATATCTGTGTGTGCCCTATGATGGAATGACCTGTCTAGGGTAGTTCCTGCACTTGCGCCCAAAGTAGCCGGGTACTGGCTGGTGTGCGACCCCGTGTAGATTAAACAAAAGTTATTGAATAAATGATTCAATTATAAATTAATTCATATGAATAAATTAATGAATGACTAGTACATTGTTAATATATAGTACATATTACATTGTAAACACACACACACAATTCAAAAGTCTTAGACAGCCAATTTTCAGTAATAATATTTAGTTACATCATATATTTACTGTCATAAATTCTAAAGTATTGAGTCAACACAAAGTTACAAATAAACAATGTGTGTAGTTAAAGTAAGTACAATTGCTCTTATGTCTAACTGATATTTAAGGAGAATCTTATTCTAGAGACTTAGACCGTCACATTTGCTTTTGCATATTATGGAGGAAAAAAACAGCAGCCTTTTGTCTGAAACAGTCTGTTATTGTAATATTACAAACAAAAGTGCATATGTTTTGTCTGTTGTAAAAGTAATTTTTGAGAATCTAAAATCATTCTGTACTGATTCATGAATGCAAAATTCATACAAATTAAATTAACTACGGAATATACAGGTATAAATAACAGTAACTATTATATTCTATTTTCACATGGGTTGGTATTCGCTCTCTAAGTGCTTTCGAGTAAGTCTTTACAATAAGGTACATATAACGTACTATAAATTACGAAATTACTATAAAACATACTATACAAAGACCTTGAAAATATGTCTACTAATACTTTCCTAATAATTAAGTCATACATGCACAAAACAATAACACACGTATGAACAGTTCATACAAGTATTAATAAGGTTAATAGTTCATTATTTACATCTTGTCAACTCATTTTGTTAATTGTTGTCATGCATTCATAACAATAGTCATTAATATATTAGAGGGTGTGTATGTATGTAGCATATACGGGGGTTAGACAATGAAACTGAAACACCTGGTTTTAGACCACAATAATTTATTAGTATGATGTAGGGCCTCCTTTTGC
>JAOUQV010000040.1:19487600-19498522 GCA_028565295.1 Aspidoras spilotus
TTTAATCCTAATTATGTTATATTATAAAATGAAGTACATTTATATACATATACACCACCAGTCAAAAGTTTGGATGCACCTTCTCATTCAATGTTTAAAGTCATCCAGACTATGAACATAAGGAATCATGTAGTAAACCTGTTAGTGTTAAACAAACCAAATTTTGTTTGAGATGTTATATTCTGCAAAGTAGGCACTTTTTGCTTTGATTAAAGCTGTACACTGCTTTGGCATTCTCTCAAACAACTTCATGAGGTATTCACCTGGAATGGTTTTCAGTTAACATCTGTGCCTTATCAAGAGATAATTTCTTAAATGTCCTGCGTTTTTAATGTGCTTAAGACCATCGGTTGTGTTGTAAAGAGGTAGAACTGGTATAGAGTGAATAAGCAAAGAAAGTAAAGAAAAACAACAATCCATCATTACTTTTAGAAATGGAGGTCAGTCAATCCCAAACATTTCAAGAACTTTGAAATTATCCTCAAGTGCATTTGCACGGACCATTAAACGTTAGAGAGAGCCATGATGAAAGCCAGCAATTTGACCATAAAGTCCAGATCCACACAAAGAAGCCACTTTTAAGGAAGAACAAGAGGAAGAGAATGGCTTGGGCCAAGGAACACAAGAAATGGACATCAGATCAGTGAAATCTGTCCTTAGGTCTGATGAGACCAAATTTGAGATTTTTGGTTACAAACACCATGTTTTTGTAAAATGTAGAAAAGCTGAGTGGATGGTTCCTACCTGTGTCTTTCCCACTGTGAGGTATAGAGGAGGAAGTGTGATAGCATAGGGTGCTTTCATGGGGACACTGTTGGCGATTTATTCGAAATCCAAGGCACACCTAACCAGTAAGGCTACCACAGATCACCTGATCTAAACCCAACTGAGATGTTATAAGTTGGACTTCAGAATGAAGGCAAAGCAGTCAACATGTGCTCAGCACCTCTGAGAACTCCTTCAAGACTGTTGGAAAACCATTCCAGGTAACTACCTCATGAAGATTATTGAGTGAATGCCAGCTGTAATCAAAGCAAAAGGTGCCTCCTTTATAGAATGTAAAATCTTAAAATTAATTTACAACGTAGGAAAATAAATAGGAAAAATTAGGTGTGTCTAAATGTTTGGTATATAAACACACACACTTGTATATATCACAATTATATTTTGGGCATATTTGCGTATACATCAAGTCCAAAGTGCATATCTTCTAAATTACTCACACAAGCTTGCATATTTATCTGTCCACTGCATAGCTGAAAGCAACAACTGACAGATAAATAGAGCAAAAGACAAATAGCTGGAGCCTGGGGGTATGGTGCAAGTGTGTCAGCAACAGCTGAACTTGTGGACCACAGTGTACCAGTAATGGAGGACCCTTGAAAAACATCCAGCCGAAGGGCACATTTCAGCCAACCACAAGTTGTTGATACAAGTGCAGTGTCTAACTACTGTGTGGATGGGTGGAGCTGCCATAACAGACGTGGTTCAACTTTTATATGGAGGATGTTATACAGTACAACGTCTGTGTGATGTAATTAATCACATGGGATTTGGAATAACCAGTTATTAATTTGAACTAATTCAGGTTCAGTACTGAGATTTTCTCATCCACTATCAAGCAAACCCTTGATCTTATACACACCCTGTTAATCTGAATGTTGTCCAGCTGCTGCTGCCACTGCAGGATGTTTTCCATGCGGTGCACCCAGATATTAATGTTTCCCACCAGCACTGATTTGCCCATGTCCTGCACCAGACCGCAGAGAGACACATACAGCGTCTGCAGCAGCTCTTTGATAGGCCTCACATTCTGTTGATCTTCCAGAACTAAACAGAGCAGAAAGAGTTCAGGGGATTACATTTGTTTACATGAGCATCGACAGAGACGGGGAAATATGATTTAGACTCCGCTTTGCTAGAAGATAAAAACAAAGTAGCTTGAAAACACGCAGTGTTAAAGGGGACGTAGTCCTTTTTCACATGAATTTCTTTTAATATATAATGGCGAGTCAAGATTTATCTGCACTGTGGCTATATTAAAACTGTCTCCCTTTTCGTACAAGGGTGATTCTCTTTAAACATGTTACATCAGTCCATGTTTATAGTTTAACGTCATCTTCAGCATCAATGGCCATTTCAGTGACAGGAACAAGGTCATACTCATACACAAGCTGCACATCCTATACACAAAGTTTAGACTTTCCAATTTACCTAACGTACATGTCTTTGGACCGTGGGAGGAAACTGGAGTACCCGGAGTAAACCAACGCAAACACAAGAACATGCAAATCCTTTTCAACCTATATTTCAATGAAATACACTACAACAACAAGATATGTTTAAATAAATAAACTTGATTTTTTTGGGTAAATATTCACTCATTTTTTAATTCGACGCCTGCAACACGTCCCAAAAGGGTATGTTTACCACTGCATTGCCTTTCCTTATAACAAACACTCAATAAGTGTTTGGGAAGTGAGGACACTAATTGTTGAAGCTTTGTAGCTGGAAGTTGTTTCTATTATTGCTTCATGTACAACTTTATTGGCTCAACAGTCTGGGGGTCCGTTGTCATATTTTGCACTTGGTAATGCACCACATATTTTCAATGGGAGAAAGGTCTGGACTGCAGGCCAGTCTAGTACCCGCACTTTTAACACGTGCAGAATGTGGCTTGGCATTGTCTTGCTGAAATAAGCAGGAATGTATATGAAGGCACATGTTGCTCCAAAACCTGCATATTCCTTCACCATAATAATGGTGCCATTACATGCAAGTTACACATGCCATAGGCACGAACATACCCCATAATAATTTAAAATGTGGACTCGTCAGACAACAGAATACTTTTCCACTTTGCGCCAGTCCATCGTAGATGAGTCCGGGCCCAGATGCTCCATTTATACCCTTATTCCAATTAACCTGTTAATCTGTGGAATGTTCTGAACACGTCGCAGCTCTTTTGGAATGTGTTGCAGGCATCTATTTCTAAATGAGCAAATATTTGTAAAAACAAAAAGTATATAAAAGTTTCAGTTTGAACATTAAATATCTTGTCTTTGTAGTGTATTCAAATGAACATGGGTTGAAAAGGATTTGCAAATCATCATATTCTGCTTTTATTTATGTTTTACACAATGTCCCAACTTCACTGGAATTAGGGTTGTATGTATATAGTGCTATGTTAAACACACCAAATAAACCATGAGCAAAATAAGGATTATAAACACAATAATCAAAATCGTCATAATCATTATTACTATTACTATTTATTACTAGGGTCTGATCTACAAGTTAGTGCACTTAACATGCTATTTTGTTTAACTCGGAGACCACATGGTTTACAATAACTTTTGCTCTGAAAGCTTCATCATTCTTTCCATCCCTGGTGATTATAAACGATCTAAACTATTCCATTAGATGGAATCTCATCAGCATAATAAATCCCACTGTCTCCAAAATATTTCTATCTCTGTTTATTTTAAGAAATGAAATTATTTTACAAGAACACGGTCTTTTTATTGTATTTATTATGCTGATGAGAATCTCATTTTATATGTTTGTATGTGTAATTCCTAAGCCAGTAAGCCAGAACAAAGAAAACATTGGTGCAATTCTAAACCTGTGTTTGTACATGTGTGTGTGTGTGTGTGTGTGTGTGTCTACTCACCTTTCTGCACCACTCTTTCCAGAATGTTCATGTAGTTCTTCTGCGCTACTCCACTCAGAGACGGGAGCTGTGACTTGGCAATAAGCTCAAGCAGCTACAAGGCATAAATTGTAGCCATTAAACTTGGAGTCATTCTCTTTCAAACAAGAATTACACATCATTATGCATCTGAGCAAGCTCAACAAGCAACAACAAGCCATAATCTGAGAAGCAGCCAAGCATCCTTTTGTACCTCACTTTCTGGTTAACGTCTCTCTTATACCTCGTGATGTTTTGAACTCAAGTAAAACATTCAGTTTTTGCAAAGGTCACGGGCATACAGTAAGTGCATAAATAAAAAATTTAAATCCTCTGTTATTTGAGGATGACAAAAAGGCATTCATGTGGTATGTGTGGGTTCAAATTGACAGATGTTCAATGACAAGCATGTTGGCAATGATTTCCACAGAGTGTGAAAGCCAGATCTGAGTAGGTTGGCATTCTGGCTATCTATGAACTGCAGAAGCTCAAGGTAACTCTGACCCACTGTCTGGCTTGCAATCATGTGAGCAACACTTGGTGTCAGCACGCACCCCATGATAACCGCTTTCCAGAGTGGTCACACGGTATCCATCAGGATGTGACTTTTTTTACATTTGCTACATGGGACATAAAGCCCTTGATTACATATTTCAAACCACCCAATATAGCATCTGGCACACATTTACAGACCTATTAACATTTTTATAATAATATTTTTTTTCTGGTTTAAAGAAGACAATGTGAACTACTGAGTCATGGGTAATTATGTGTGTTCAGGTTATGGGTGTGTTTTGCTAAACTCATAGAGCCTATACACAAAAATGTGCCTTGACGAGCATCACAGGATTATGAGGTGAACAGGGATAAAGATAATATAGGGTGGGCCATATATACAGTATATATATATGCACATACACACAAATGTATGTATGCATCCATATAAATGGCCCACCCTGTATATGTTGCACTATATGTGTTGTGTTAATTTTGCTTTCTTCTTCTCTCAATTCGGATGTTTTTTCTTTTACATTGCCACCACAAATCAATCACTGTAACTGAGCTCAATAATAAGACTAGCAGACTTACTTACCCTTAAACCCCCGAAACAGAATGAGACAAACCTGAACGCTCAGAACTTTAACTAGAAACAAATCTGCCCACAAACATTATCTACATCACTGCATTAATCACACAAAACCAACTGGATGAAAATCTCAAACTACACCTTTAGAAATGTCCTTTTCCCGACAATCCTTTCGAGGCTGTGGTTATCTCAAATCCTTATGCACCTTTTTCTACCAAACTTTTTTTCTTCCACTCAACTTTTCAATAATTTGCAGCATTCTGTGAACGGTCAGCTTCTTTAGCAATGACCTTTTGTGTCCTACCCTCCTTGTGGAGTGTGTCAATGTCTGCCAATGTCTTCCCCATGATTGTGTAGCCTACCGAACCAGACTAAGGGACCATTTTAAACACTTAGAAAGCCTTTATTCAAATTTCCTGAGATAATGATTTTGGGTTTTCATTGAGTGCAAGACATAATACTGAAATTAATAAACTTTTTGATAATATTAAAATTTTTTCGGATGCAAGTTGAATGTATTATTATTAATGCGGTATACAGTGTTAATCTGTCACGCTTAACAGAATAAAAAATAGAGCTATTAATATTATATGATCCAGCACATCTACTTCGATCAAAAGGTGCAGGCTGCTTGTTGGTTCATAGAATAATAATGATTTTTTTTATTATAGTCTGTCAGCTTGTGGTACAGGGTTCTCTTAAAATACCTCCAGTTATGAAACATCTAGTCTTGCTGGTTGTACTATTATCACATACCACATCATCTTTAAAATAATTATACTTAATCAAGTCTCTGCAAACCTACACACACTATTACCAAGAGAGTGGTGCTCCTGAGCTTGTCTCCTACACCTGCCCGATAGTCAATATTCTGTGGGAGCCCATGTCACTTAATGACTAGTTCCTGTAAGTTCTGTAAATCTGTTATCACCCAAATGATGATGTGTTTCCCTTCTGAGTTTGGTTACTTGCAAGTTCCATTGTAAAAAATGCAATAGAAATAAAACTGAATTAAAATCATACATTTTAACATTGCCAAGGAGCAAACTAACAACTTGGTGATGGTGAAGGGGCTCTATTGCAAAGGAGGGGCTGATGTTCCACTCTGCCTTCATTTGGTACAGCTAAGAACTGCCTGAATGTGACTCACACTGGTCTTAACTGGATATGCTTTAAACCTTTCTTTGAGCCAAATTAAGCTGAGACACAGTAGTCTATTGTTTAAAATACACATTATGGCCAGCCTAACCAATGCTAGGACTCAAACCAATCGCCCATATTGGTATTGTTGTAATCCTTCCAACATCTGATCTGGTACATAAGGTTTGTACCTTGGGGCTAGTAAATTAGCCCTAAATGAAATATGCTAAAAACACTTAGTGACAACTACTTAGTGAATAATGTTATTAGAAATAATGTGGACGAAACTGGCCTATATACGCTATATTTCCAAAAGTATTCACTCACCTGCCTTGACTCACATATGAGCCAATCCATAGGGTTTAATATGAAGTCAGCTCATCATTTGCAGCTAAAACAGCTTTAACTCTTCTGGGAAGGCTGTCCACAAGGTTTAGGAATATATTTATGGGAATTTTTTACCACTGTTATAAAAGCGCATTTGTGAGGTCACACGCTGATTTTGGATGAGAATGCATGGGTCTAATTTCTATCAAGTTAAGGTCAGAACAGTCAAGGTTATCCACACCAGACTCTGTTATCCATGTCTTTATGGACTTCGCTTTGTGCACCGTCATGTTGGAAGAGGAAGGAGCCAGCTCAAAACTGTTGCCACAAAGTTGGAAGCATGGAATTGTCCAAAATGTCTTAGTATGCTGAAGCATTCATACACCTGTGGCCATGGACGTAATTGGAACACCCGATTCAGATAGTTTGGATGGGTGAGCAAATACATTTGGAAATATAGTGTATCTGGTCATGTAAACATTTGTGAAAATGTATACTTCCACTGTAAATGATATTTCTATAAACTGATTAAGAAACAGTTTTACACTTACACACTAAACAATCACTGGATTAAGAATATCAAACCAACAACTGGTTTGTCCGACTTTTTAATTAACAGCACACAGATGTTTGGAAATAGACTCGACATGCACAAATTGACCCATGCCCACTGCAGAAGCTCTGCAGTTCACCTTTACCTTGTGGTTTTACTAGTGTGATCTTTAACTTGATGTTTATTGACGGTTCAGTTGTGCTGAACAGGTGCTCTTAATCCACTGATAGTTTTGTGCATTTGTCTACATCTAGTTTTCAATACCTCTTGGGTACATTAGGTTTTTAAAATTGTCAAGAAACAATTACATGGGAACGCGTGACCTTTTCGAGATGAACACTAATCTGGAGTGCAGTGATAAGGACAAAAACAGAGCCACACTCTAAGGCTTAACCACAATCACCACTCCCACCATACCCTTGGAGAACTTAGTGTCTTTATTTAATTGCTAAACCTAGAGGACCCTTTAATTGCATATTCAAAAGTTTATACTGCTCACTACTTGAGGGTTAATGCTTACAGGAAAAAAACGCATCAAATTCATGTGCATTTGGAATAATATTATTTTGTTTCTGACTGTAGTTTATAGTCCTATGTTTAAGATGTTGCCATTTCAAATATTTATGGAACCGCTGAAATGGTGTTAGAAAGAAAACTTACCCTTACAACGTAATTAAATCGTCGAATGTCCTTGATAGCACTGCAGAAATCTAGACGATTAAAAGCTTCACCCAAAGTACAGTATCCATGACGCTGTATAAAACACAAATTAACCAAAGTATATATTATTGTCGATGGCCTGCTGTTCGCAAAATTGAACATTTTATACGAATTATTCCACTACCTCTTTGGTGCTTCCTTTGTGCACATAAATCCACTTGTCTTTGTGGAAATCTAGAAAAAAAAAAAATATATATATATATATATATACCCGTACTGACAACTGATTCTATAAGAGGATCTTATTACAGAGATGGTGTTGACACTTACAAGGAACCTTAGAATTGTTGTTCAGGAAATCCTTCTTCCGTTTCTTCGAGGAGACATCATAATTACCCGAGAGGAGAAGATTTTCTTTGTTATAGTTCTCTTGATTGCTTTTATGACTAGAATGAGAATAAAAATCATATAAAATATAATATGCTATAATGTGTGCATCATTTTTATGCACTACACACTGAATGATCACAATATTAAGGACACCTAGCAGGTGTCATGTCATGTAATCTCATGTCATATGCAGTCAGAGTTGCATGCATTTATGCTCCGTAGGATAGAGCTAAACCGACTGCGCATCCAATTCTCTTGTCAGCTGCTGCAGCCGGAAGAGTCAAGACCTGTTACTAGCTCGCCTGGATTTTCCAGCATCACACACTGGTCCCATATACTGTAATAACAATGTTAGCCTCACTGCAAATAAACATTGCCAGTCCTTAGCTTCTACTGAGACACAGGGCTTTGGAGATTTATACTAAATATGATAGGATCACTGATAAAGTACCATCTACTGCTAAAAAGGAGGCAACATCTTTCAGCTATGGGTAAACAGAGTGAGTGATTTGTCACCTGCAGGTGTAGTGACAGTGTTTCGGAAACATCTGTATTATTGGCTGTTCTAGTACCAGAGTATTACATGTGTACCATCAACAAACCTATGTGTACCAAAGGTCACGTGTGGATTATCCAAAAACTAAAGGCAAACTCGAAGAGCTGCCACACGGAGCATGGGCCACCTTGCATATAGAGCATGTTCCCTTTCATCTGAATGCTAGTATTTATTCAAAACGGTGATCAAACACGTTACTAATTGACCCATTGTTCTTAATAAGTGACCTTTTAGTGTATAAAGTCAGGAAAGGGTGTAAAGTATTGCTTTAATTGCAATACAAATGATCTTTCATAAGCGATCGTGTTATAAATATAACTCACATAGTCATGGTTATGGAAACCAAGGCCAAGCAGATGATTATTGAGGTCATTCCTAGTGTGTGTATTAATAGAAGGATGATTAACAACCAGGGGCCCAAACACAAACGCACATCTGTAACATGAAACCTAAAGCTGGAAACGAGGTCTGTTTTCTTTCCTCCTGCGCGTTCTATAGCGAGTATACAAGCATTAACCATCACCAGTGCTCCAAACAAAGTGCGTCAGTGGAAATGATCGCAGAGGGTTTTGTCTCTCCGGCGGGATAAAGAATAGTTGAAAAGGGGCAGTCAAATGGGTGGAAAGGCACGATAATGTCGGGAATATCAGGAATGACACTGACCTGATGGACATGTTGTTATTCGTCTCGTTCTCATCCCTCGTCGTTCTTTTCCATCCGTCTTCCGTTTTAACCCAGCTCTGACCAGGAGAGCGCCAGTCCTTTCCCAGAAACGGCATGTTTCGCCAAAAACCACAGGAAAAATACACAAAAGAATTCAGAAGTGTAACAACAGTTTAAGTTTTCGTGAAAGTTACGCTGTTGCAAAAGTCGCGTCTAAACCTTAAAGTGCGCAGCTCAGTTTTATATTGTCTGGACGAGAACCCGGAAGTTGCCTTGTCCCTCCCACTTGGAAATAGTCCTTGAGCACGTGTCTTTGTTTATTATCATGCTCACTATTGCAAAACCCCACTTGAAACATGAACAGTACTGAATGACTTGTTCCAACCTGCATCCGTCTGAAATTTCATAGGCAATGTCATGGAGAGTTATTAGAAGCATCAACATGATAATTTACAGATTGTAGATGTTATTATAAAGTATATTAGTATATTATAAAACATTAAGTTGACTGCTCACTGGATTCTTCCTTACTCTTGTACTATGTATTTCTCAGTAACACTAACTGACTAAGTAAAAAATCATCTTCGTCAGTTACACTTTACAAATTATTTTAATGACCGACCAGAAATGGTTCAGACCAGTAATACGTAGGGGGCTGGAGTTTCGATCAGGGATCATTGTGCTAAGGTCAGAAGACTTCTTGTATGAAATCTGCTGGCACAATCCATCTGTTTTAAACAGATTAACACTGATAAGCTCATATACGTTATTGATCAAACAGGCTTTTTTAATCACACCAAGCTTAATTAATTGTCTATTATACAATCTCTCAGGTACACTTATGTCTTTTCTTTAGTTTTATTATTTTTTTTGCTTCATTTAGTCTAGAAAGCAAATATGGGACAATATTTACAGGAGGTTACAAAATCAATGTAACATAAAGTATTATGATCATATGAAAGCTTTGTAATAGAAACTCATGACAGGGCCTGTGTGGTCATGGGTAAATCCACACATTATAAATCATGCACAAATATCTAATTCATCATGACAGATGTGGAATAACTGTACGTATATTGAACACTATAGGTGTATTTTATGAAGACTGTTGCTTGAGACTGGTTGAATCTTAACAGTAGAGAAATTTGATTAGGAAATAATAGGTTTTTGTGTACTAAATTTTAGTTTTCATAAACCCAGAAAACTGTTTGATGCTCATCCCATATGACAAAACAAAAAATCTGTTCAACATGTGACCTTTGTCCTTTATCCAAATTAAGTATTCCCAAGCTATGCTTAACATTTGGCTTCCAGCACCAGCCGGCAAGGGGATTTCCTAGATGTTTACATGGTTTTTTAGTCAAAGATGTCATACTGAATGAATCACTTCAAATATTAATTATCATCACATAAGATGTAATATGTAAATGTATGTATGTTTTGTTGTCTTTGCCTTAGGATTGTTTGAGTGTCTATGAAAACTTGCTTAGATAGGATAAACATAGCATAAACACACGAGAATGCGCCTCACTTTATCTCACTTACACTCACACACACCTGTTCATCGCTTTCATCATATGTCCAGTCTGCTGGACTGTCACACCTGCAACAGTTCAGCCATGTGATGCCACGGGTGTTAGGTTCTCTCTTGTTTGTTTCCTAAAATAACATGGACACACCTATAGTGGCTAACCATGACTGCCCATCATCCTCGTCTATTTACTAGAAAAACCTTTAGCAAAATACATTTGGTTCCATGTTGTCTAAACAGAAGTAGGATTAAAATAAGTGTTGTAGGACTCCAGAGAAACTTTTATCACATATACAGGGGTTAGACAATGAAACTGAAACACCT
>JAOUQV010000040.1:19503951-19515486 GCA_028565295.1 Aspidoras spilotus
CGCTGTATTGGCCGCAAAAGGAGGCCCTACACCATACTAATAAATTATTGTGGTCTAAAACTAGGTGTTTCAGTTTCTGAAAGATACTTGTTGTAAAGTCAGAGACAGTACCTTATCTGTTGCACGTTTTTTGTCCTTCATCAGTTGTCACATGATGCTGATGGCCATATATTTTTGTTTGGTGAACTATTTTCAGTCTAGCAGTGACTGTGTTGGTCCACTTCTACCAGCACTGCATACGTCACACACCAAGACCAACACATGAATGCAGTGCTGACAATGATTTTCTTTTCTATATGTACCTTCTATTTCATTCAGCCATTTTAAAAGCCATTTTATCACTGACAATGACTCTTTTTATTCATTCATTGTCAATACCTGCTTAAACTTGGTTTGGAAACTGAGGGAAGCTGGTGCTCATCTGGCAGCACAAGGCTCAAGGCAGGACGAAGCCTGGACATAGAGGAACTATATCGTAAGCCACACACACTGTACCTAAACAAAGGGCAATTTAAAAACACCAATGAGCCTCAAACAAGTCTTTACACTGTAGTAAGTAACCAGTGAGATCCTCTTAACATCTCAGGGAGTATTTCTTTGCTACTGTCAGTCATGGCTCAGTGGGTAGAGCTGTCACCTCACAGCAAGAAGGATATTTATTCCCACAGACTTAAGACAGGTATGCTAGTTGAATTGGGGATGTTAAAATGCCTGTAAATTGTGCATAAAGTAGGTCAGAGGAGAAAGAACAGACTGGTTATGATAGAATAGCAGCAGTAACTCAAATAACCACTTGTTACAACCAAGAAATGCAGAGTACCATCACTGCTGAAAGCATGCAATGAATAATTAAAGGAGTTCCAAAGGCAAAATCAGGTCCAACCTTTTACGAGCAAGGTGTAGCTAATACAGTGGCTGTTGATGTATAAAACTGTATGAGTATATCCTGTATTTAATTTCTGTTCCATTGTAGAAAAGCACAATAGAATTAAAATTGAGATTAATTGAATTCATCTGTCAGGCTTCGAAAACTCAAAAAAAAATCTAAATGCTTCAGTATTTAATTATATACACGTCTAAGTTTAGAGTTTTTAACATTGAGGCAACAGTTTGATTTATAAACACACACTTCAAGTATCTCTAGAATCTCTGGCAATATAATTTACATGCAACTAGCAAATAAAAAATTAAAGCATTGCTATAAAGTATGTTTTTATTTTTATTCCCTTCCCAAATAACAACAGATATATAGATGTGATAAATAAAACATTATCAGGAACAAGTACAGGAGCTGGTCATAAAATTAAAATACCATGAAAAAGCTGATTTATTTCCATATATATATATATATAATAGATAGTTCTATTTAGAAAGTGAAACTTTTTTGTTATATGCCTGAAATATAGCAGTCTGTGTGTAACGAATGTGTATAGTATACAAGTTTCACTTTTTAAATGGAATTACTGAAATAAATAAACTTTTTTATGATATTCTAATTTTATGACCAGCACCTTGCTTATGTTGTTCAAACACATATAAACAGATAAATATTTAATAGACAATAGAATACCGAATCAGTTCAGCACCATTTGTACCTAAAGATATTTATCTATTGAATGGAATGTCCTGATTATCACACACACACACACACACACAAACAGATATGAGCATATCAGCAACATTATTTATAGCACTACATTTTTGTGCAAATTAGCTGCATTATAAGTGGGCAATTCTGTTATTCATATGAATATGAACAAATAGCAAGTCTATTATTGTTTACTCTGATAATATATGTTTCTGTTTTTCTGTGTTTAAAAAAGACAAAAATTAAGGACAAAAAGTAAGGTAGAGGAAAACAGAAGGACAGAAAAATAAGAGAAAAGGATAGAAGTGAGAAGTAAGAAATGGAAGAAAAGGGGATGAAGGAACAAATGATGAACAGAACTTGGGTGAAAAAAAGAAAGAAAGAAAAACAGAAGAACGAAAGAAATAGGATGGATGCATAGAAGTAAGGAATAAAGTAATAAAGGAAGAAAAAGACGTAATGAAGCAATACAAGAGACAATGAAGAAATGAATGAAGTAAGTAAGAACAAAAGGAGGAAGGAAGGAATGGAAGAAGGGGGGACAATTGCATTTAAAATAAAAAGTAACATGTACCATTTATTCAAGTATTTTGAAAATCCAGGAGCTAAGAAGTGGTGAGAAAAAAAGAGCCTTAATGTGTCATAAGTTTTCTAAAAGTAGACTTTTTCTAAAATAAAATTTCCACAACTGTCACACTGCACTGTAATTGACTAAGTAAGCCCTAAAACCATCCCTGTGCTCTTCAGTCCCGAATATTCCTATACAGCGTGTTTTTATCTTTTTTCAGACGTGGTCTCCTCAGGGTTTGAGGACATCTCTGCCTAAGAACTGAGAGAACGAGACTGCACTAAGACCTCTCTCTCTCTCGAATAAATAGGCATCAGTGCTCGTTTTGCGCAGGTTTTCCACTGCTTAATGGTTTTCTTCAACTGTTTTCAGTTGCACTCTCAGCTACTGTCAGACTTCCCTTCTTCTGATCATTTTTCTTTATTTTGTTTAAGATATTTAGGATCTCCAAGTCTGTCAAAACGTTCTTTTTCTGATCCATTTTTGCATCCAAATACAGAATGTGCATTACAGGCTTCGATTCGATGTCAACCACTTGTTCGTTAGTTGTGCATGAGCCTTCCAATACTGTCCTTTCTTTTTCTGGACAGTGAATGGCCTGTGGAGTAGACAGGACTTGCTTTGAAACCTCTGAATTAAGCTTTTGAGGATTCTGGATGTTAGCAGTAGCTGATGTAGAAGGAACGGGCAAAAACATAACCATAGGTGCAGGGGAAACAGGTTTTTTATCCAGTGGGAAGGTCATCAAATCTTCAGCCGGTTTTGCTTGACCGCTTTCTTCAGAAGTTGGATGAACCTTCACAGGTTGTGGTGCAGGTAGAATTTCTTTGATTATAGGAGTGGAGCTCGCTTCTTTTTTCTTTGAATCTGGTTTCAGCTTCTTTGTGGCAATCTGTATAAACAGTGTAAAAAACAGATTTGTTTAGATTTAATTAACACATTTGATCACTAACAGAGAGCGGATTAATGATTATGAGGCTTTTGGGATCAAAAAACGTACTTGTAAAATAATGTGTTCAAAATAACTGGTTGCCCATAACACGGCTGCATGTCATGAATTATTTCCCATGTTGTATTCTTATTTTTGAGTACTTTATTGATCCCTGGAGGAAAATTGTTCTCAGCATTTAACCCAACCTGGTGTGAATACCCGAAGCAATGTTCTGCCCCATTGAGGTGCACAAAAAAGCAGATGGTGTTTGGGTGCCTTGCTCAACGGCACTTTAGCCATGACTTGACTAGATTGGAAATCGAACTGGCGATCTCTTTGTCCCCAGCCCTCTACCCTATCCATTTAGCCACGGCTGACCGCATTAAATTAAGCAGATTAGTGATGTTAGACTATTAATCTGAACACAACTGTGTATACACAGTACATAGAGGATAGTGTATACATAGAGGATACATCTGTTGCAGCGCGTTGTTATAGAAGTAAGGAAGGCTTGTTAAATAAGATGGTGTTCAGATTGGGGGTTTGGGTTGGTTGGTGGGTCTAGTAGAATAACATCACCTGATCTAAATCAAATTGAGAACATTTGGGGATGGATGGCAAGAAAAGTTTACATAAATAGACATCAGTTCCAGACAGTGGATGCCCTTTATGAAGCCATCTTCAACACTAGCCTCTTTATACACTAGCATCAAGCACGCCTAAACAACTGTTTGAAGTGATCAACAAGAATGTTGGAGCTATTCATTACTGAGTCATTTTTTTGACACTTTGATTTCAGTTTTCAGGTTTTTTTGAGCTATGGTCTATAAACTTTTGATCAGCTGATGAAGTGTATTTCAGTTCAAAAATTGTAGTTTTCAAAATATTCCCTGCTAAAAAGTTTTTGTCTCCTGCACCAATTTTTTTTCTTGTAGCATTATGAAGCTCTACCTGAAGATCCTTAAGATCCAATAGTGCAAATTCTTGCTGATTTTTAACTGGTTTTAGGATTTTAATCAGGAGTGTATTCTCATTTCATTTACTGCACCTTTATATTTGACTTTCCATGTTTACATTTTTCCATATTTATTCTTTTTAACAGCACTGTAATAAAGAAATATCTTCTTTTAGCTTCTCTTTTGGCCTCCTACCTGGCAACTAACATCCTCCTACCAATATATCCACTGTCCCTCCTCTGCACATGTCCAAACTATCTCAGTGTGTCCTCTTTGTCTCTAAATGTTCCAACCTGTACTCATCTGATGTTCTCATTTCTAATCCTGTCCATCCTGTTTTTTACACTGTTTTTTACAAAGACAACCTCATTATCATTAGTCCTGTTACCTCCAGCTCTGCTTCTTGTCTTTTAGTCAGTGCCACTGTCCTAGAACCATACAACAACCCTGGTCTCAGTACTCTCTTATAAACCTTTCCATTCACTTTTGCTGCAACCCTTTTGTCACTTAACTCCTGACACTTTTCTCCATCCATTACATCCTGTCTGTACTCTCTTCTTAACCACTTTTCCATATTCTCAATTTCCTTGGACAGTGTGACCACTGCTCTCATTACATATAACAATGCCTCATCTGTTAGTCTGTCCATCACCAGAGCAAACAAGAAGGGGCTCAGAGCTGATCCTTGATAGAGTCCCACCTTTACCTTGAAGCTATCTGTTACTCCTACAGCACATCTCACTACTGTCATGCTGTTCTCATACATGCCCTGAACCAATCTAACATACTTTTCAGCTACTCCAGCCTCGGACAACACCACAGTTCCTTCCTTGACACCCTATCATAAGCTCTAAATCCACAAAGACACATTGGAGCTTTTTCTGACCTTCTCTATACTTCTATATCAGCATTTGCAAAGAAAAAGTTGGTGGTGCTATGTCTTGGCAGGAAAGTCTACTTCTGCTCACTACCAATCACGTCTTATCTAATCTTAGCTTCTACAAATCTTCAGTGCATGGCTTATTAAATGTATGCCCCTGTGATTGCTACAACTCTGCACATCACCCTTGTTCTCAAAAATCAGTAACAATAATAAATATAATAAATGCAATTACCGGCACTGGAGTCACAAGTCCACAGGTTTTAATGTGGCTATCGTAAGCCTGTTGATGACAGAAGCCCAGGCCACAATCCTTACAGAGGCATGGCCGTTTCGCCGCATGACCGCCCATGTGCGACATCAGCATAATGGAAGAACGAAAACCCATCCCACACTCCGAACACTTCATGACCCTCTGATGTGTCCCAGCATGCTTCTTTAGCTCCTCTGAACTGCTGAAAACTTGCCCACACTCCATACATCGAATGTCATTTGTCTTTGCGGTAAGAGCCGTCTGGTGGCCCCAGCATCCAGTGTTCTTCTTGTGTTTCTGGAAGTCCTCTTGACTCTGGAAGATGACAAGACATGCCACACATTGCAGCTGCTCCGGTTTACACTCGTGTTTCATGTAATGAGACGATAAACGGTAATGGCGTTTGCAGCGTACGCAAGTGTAAGGCAAAAGGCCCAGGTGGTGAAAGCTGTGGCGCAGAAGGACAGCTTTTGTAGAGAATGCAAGACCGCAGTCAGTACAGACGAACATGCCTTTATTGTGTCGCTTAAGATGGTAAAGCAAAGAGCTGTGATATCTGAAGCTTTGTTCGCATTTGTGGCATGGATAGCGTCTTAAGCGCTGTTTGTGCGATTGCACATGCATCTTACATTCTGCCATACTAGTAAAAATGCGCTTGCAAAGATCACACTGATAGAACTTGTCCTCAAAGTGGTTGGTTTCCAAATGCTGCTGCAACTCCTCTTGTGTTGTAAACGGTGCTGTACAAATGATGCACTGGATCATGGATGCTTGTGCATGGGAGCGCAGGTGCTTACGATAGTTTACTAAATGGCAGAACTGCTTGTCACATTCAGCACATCTGTAGAGACGCTCACCACTGTGTATGTGCAAATGTTCTTGCAGGAGGAATGCTGTGGAAAATGTGAGATTGCACACCTGGCAACGATGCTCTTCTGAACCATTTGAATCTGTGGAAACAACATACCAATGATTTCATTGTGTTTTATAAGAAGACGTGTAACAAGGTTTGACTCCAAGCTACTAATGTCATGTTATACAGTACATTTTGGCTGCACAGATGTGTTCTGCAGGATAAGAATAAGCTGACCGTGTATTCCAATCTTGTGACAGTTGTAAAGGTGACAACAATTTACCTATCACATGTGTATGGACTGTTTATGGGAGGAAACCCATGCAGATGCATGGTGAGCATGCAAATTCCACAGATAAAGGACCAACATCCTGTCCAGGATTCAAACCCCGAACCTTCTTGCTGTGTGGAAGGAGCACTACTCACCAAACTGTTACGCCCAATATACTAATAGAAACCAATAAATACTCAAGCAGTAATGTTTCCCAAAACAATAACCGGTGTAAATATTACAGTTGTTTCATAGCTTTCGATTAGAGAGAATACAAATAATGGGTAAATTATAACAAACCCAATGAATACAAACGTATTTAACAACGTAATACAAACCCCATTCCACAAAAGTTGTGACTAGTTGTAAATAAAAATGAAATGAAATGCTGTGGAAGTTTTAATTTATATTCATATTTTATTTAGAATAGAGCACAGATGACATATCAAATGTATAAACTGATAAAATATATCATTAAAAGAGAAAAATTAGGTGATTTTAAATTTTGTAAACGTCTGGGGACAAGTTGCTCAAGTTGAGGGGTTAGGAATGAACCCTATAACATCCATTTTAAGATGCGCCAAATGTTTTCTATGGTGGAAGTTTAATGCCCGGACCCTTCTTTTAGGCAGCCATGATGCTGTAATTGATGCAGCATGTGGTTTGCTATTGTCATGTTGGAAAATGCAAGGTCTTCCCTGAAAGAGACGTTGTCGGGATGGGAGCATATGTTGCTCTAGAAACTGGATATACATTTCAGCACTGATGGTGTCCTTCCAGATGTGTAAGCAGCCCATGCCACACACACAAATGCAACTCCTTACCATCAGAGATGTAGGCTTCTGAACTGAGTGCTGATAACAACTTGGGTCGTCCTTCTCCTCTTTAGTCCAAATGACGCGTCGTCCCTGATTTCCATAAAATTTTGATTTTCTTGATTTCATGATTTGTTAGATGATGATATGTTTAAACATTTAGCAATTTTACACTGTCGAACTCCTTCTGATATCGCTTTACTATTTGTCAGAGCATAATTAGGGGTATTGGTGATCCTCTTCCCAGAGCTACGGTCACACCAAGACGCTCTTTTTATAACCAGTCATGTTAATTACCTATTGCCAATTGACCTAATGCCTTGCAATTTTCCAGCCTCTTATTTCCCAGTCCAAACTTTTTTGAGATGTGTTGCTATCATGAAATTTTGAATGAGCCAATATTTGGCATGAAATTTCAAATTGTCTCACTTTTGACATATGAAATGTTGTCTATGTTCTATTGGGAAAACAAAATCAGTTTTTGACATCTGTAAATTATTGCATTCCAGTTTTTTCTTACAGTTTGTATTCGTTCCAAATTTTTTGGAATCAGGTTTGTATATATTTATTACAGTTTTCTATACAGTAGAAGAATTCATAGCTAAAACTACACCATGCAACAAAGTATATATTTTCTTAAATAATAATAAGATATTTGACTGCATACATCACCATATACATTATTACAAATGCTTTGGCAAGTTGTGCGACAGAACTTTAAAAACCCATACCGTGCAGGGTATTAAATATGAAAGATCCCCTTAATATCAAGTCAGGTCATACTCCTTCATCGCCTAGCGACATTAAATTAGTGCTCTGAGAGACAAATAGACTCTGATTCTCCCAATCTCTGGTCAGTCCTGTCTAGGCTAAACCTGGCATACACCTCATCGTGGAAATGATGAACCATGCAGCATCCCACAGTTCTAGTCCCCCATGAGTGTGGTTGTGGTCTCTCTTTCAGCGGAACCTCCTCTTTTACCTTACCATCGAGGGTGATTCTGATATGAGCACAGCTCCAGAAGGTATCATTCTCAGACCTCTCCATCACACCAAGTTAGCGAATATTCTAGGTTTTTTTTTTTTACTACATACACAAATACACTATATTTCCAAAAGTATTCACTCACCTGCTTCGACTCGCATATGAGCTAATCCATATAGTTCAATATGACGTCAGTCTCTTTATATGTTGAAGCATTTATATACGTGTGGCCACGGAAGTGATTTGAACGCCTAATTCTGATCATTTGGATGAGTGAGCAAATACTTTTGGAAATAAAGTTTAGCTCAATTGGGGTTCATTATTCAGATTTTAATCCCTTAGAGAGCCGTTTCAAATCTCTCTGTATAATATAAAATGCAGTCTATTCTACAGTCACATACCTGAAGACAAGGCATCACATTCCTCTTCTTCTGTCAAGTCAATATCACCATCATCAACATTTTGTTCATCCTCCTCCTCACAATCTTCGTCCCTTGAAAAATCCATACTCATCAGCTTCAGCTTTTTGTCTTTTTTCCTCTGATATTTGTATTTATTCTTCTTTTTATTCTGTTTAAGTTTAAGATCATCAGCATTTTTGTCGTTCCGTCGATATCTTTTTCTCTTCTCTCCCACGAGTCCGGTATTTTTTTTACAAGGCGCTCTTCTGCTTTCGCCTGTACTCGTGTGTGTGGAATCTACATGATCTACACTGGGGTTAAGCCGGGAGTTAGTATTATCACTGGAAGAGGGTTTTGAGCTGACTACAGGGGAGAAATGACCCACATTTGTAACCTCATCCACGACGATCTTTACTGGCATAGAACACAACGACGACGTTGCTGCTGCTGCTGCTGAGGATGATGATGATAATAATAATGATGTTGCTGCTGATGATGATGACGACGATGTTGGCGACGATGATGACAGCGCATAATCCAGATCTGAAGCATGCTGTGTATCTTTTTGTTTTAAAACCTGGAAATCCCAGCTTGAAAATCCTAGCTCTGTTAGCTGAATGTCAATAGTTAGCTCTGAAGACATGTCTGCTTATTACTGAAGAAATCTTAGCTTAGAGATGAATCCTTCTCTTTGCAGGCGATTAATGAACGTGTTTCCTTATCAACCAGGACAAGCTCCAGAAAGAAGCTAACTAGAATGACAAACCTAACACGAGCCTCTCTGTTTCCCGCTTTATCATTCCATTTATTTAAAGCGACTTTACATTCACGGGGTGCGGGAACTAATTCTAAAGACATTAATTAAATCTCAAACCTACACGCATTTACAGGGCAAAAAATTAACATATAGCATTGTTCTTGCATCTTAATCTCTCTTCTTCGTCTGCTACTTCGTCTTTTTCCTCTTCTTCGGCTTCTTCTTCTGTCAAGAAGACAGCAACTTGTGTTGCATCATTACCGCCACCCTTCGAATAGGAGTGTAAGGGATATTTACCCAATCAAATTCTATTGTAGAGTCTTCTTGTTTTTTAAACGAAATAAAATCCATATATAAAATACAACTCTCATGAATTTATTTTACAATATGCAAATTTATTCTCTTCCGGTTGTAACCATGTGCTTTATCAATCTTGTTCTTCATCACTTCCACTTCTACAGTA
Organism: Aspidoras spilotus; assembly: GCA_028565295.1. Lineage (NCBI taxonomy): Eukaryota > Metazoa > Chordata > Actinopteri > Siluriformes > Callichthyidae > Aspidoras > Aspidoras spilotus. The sequence goes on from JAOUQV010000040.1 coordinate 19,513,673, forward strand.
TTATATTCGTTACGTTTTTGGCGATTAGTAGTCCGGGTTTAAAGTGCATCACCTCCATCTACTGTTCTGTAATCTCTGGACATTTGATATTACGTGAATGCTATATCTAATTAAAGCCACGTATGGTGTCCAGGTCTGTGAGGAGATCTGATTTAATGGTGCGTTCACACAGAGGCGACAAATATTACTCTAATTCAATTATAAAGCCTTTGAATTCCAACTATTGGAATATATTCGTAAAATTCAAGATAAAAAAATTATCATAAATAAAAAAAATCAGTTACAAGATCCTGGTTACTTAAAAACCACCTGCAAGTCACAGAGGAAGGATGCTTCTGTATGTAGACATAACCTGCACGTTATAAATAAACAGATTTCGGAAAATATGGTCCTCAGTCGTGGCAATGGAGAATAGTAGAAGCCATTTTAAATACTCCTGAAATTATTAACAGAATAGACGGAGCCATTGTAAAAAAAATAATAATAATAATAAAAAATAGACAGAATACAGAAAAACACTGTAAGACAAATTAGAATGGATTTTTAATCACCACCAACAATCCATCACTATCTCAAACAATCCCATAGAACAGCTTTTTAATTTCTAATTTTAAAAGCTCTTTGAATTGGCTATTCTAGTGAGAAAAACACGTTCATACTTATACACAAGTCTCATATCATACGCAAAGGCACATATTAATACACAAGTTAATGACAATTTAGCATTTTCAGTTTACCTAGCATGTCTTTGGACTGTGGGAGGAAACCGAAGCAACCCCACGCGAACACACGGAGAACATGCAAACTCCACACAGAAATCCCCAGGGATCGAAAGCGGGTCCTCTTGGGGTGAGGCCACAGCACTATCCACTGCTCCACTATGCCGCTCTGAACTGTGTTTTATTAAAATGCCTAAACATAGAGAAATAACAACGTACAATTATTAATAACAGCATTGTGTTTAATAGTTCTGAGAAAATCTCAGTCCTCATACTAGCATTTATGTCTACTGTATATTCACAAAGGTACTGGGGGCACTGCACATTCAATTCTAAATAAAAATATGAACAAAATATCAATATTTAAACTGAAAATGAAGAAAGAAATAACATGACCTCATCCAATATTTAGATATATTTAAACTGAGATACATCCAATTCATTTTTTTATTTTTATTTATAAAGCACTTTTAACAATGGACATTGTCCCAAAGCAGCTTTACAGAAACCTTTTATCCCAGATGAGCAAGCCAATGGTGACAGCAACGGTGGCAAGGAAAAACTCCCTGAGTAAAGAAGAAACCTTGAGAGGTACCAGACTCATAAGGGAACCCATCCTCATTTGGGTGATGTTACGCATACATCTACCATCTATACATCTGTATACATCTAATATATAACATACATCTAATACATAATTCTATAGCTAACAATAATATAACATTAATATAACAATTATATATATATATATAATTACAATAACATACATGCAATATACATAATTTCATAACTAACAATAATATATATATATATATATATTAAGAATAATAATAATTAAAGTGAATGGGCAGTCGAAGGGAATTCGGTGGGCGCAGGGTTGCTGACATCTCCTGGTTCCTCCGCCGTATTCGGTGCAGCTCATCCGAAAGAGTGGAGAAATAAAGAAAGGGAAAGAGAATAAAGAGAGATAGACACAATCAACTATCTAATAAACAATTCAAACACAAGTTGTGCAGAGAGACTCCGGCAGACTAGCGCTATGGCAGCATAACTACAGGGTAGAACCAGAAGGTGACACAGACATGAGGGAGCCCT
>JAOUQV010000040.1:19515586-19526728 GCA_028565295.1 Aspidoras spilotus
ATTTTATCATCAATACGAAATTTGACCGGTAGCCAGTGCAGTGTGGATAAGACAGGGGTGATGTGCTCATATTTCCGATTTCTAGTAAGGACATCCCCATTATGCTTGGCCTTAAGACCCAATAAAAAATATCTTGATCTCATATGTCCATAAAATGTTTTGTCTTTTCTCTTTAGGCCAGTCAATGTGCTTTTCAGCAAATTGTAACCTTTTCAGCACATCTGATTTTCAGCAATGTTACTTTACAATGGTTTCTTGAAAACAGTGTGTGTGATGTAGATTGTTGTACTTAAAGGTCACTGAAGATATTTTGATTTACCTGGAGCAGATCATTGAATGCTTCTTTGCGAGGTGGTTGTATTTCTTTTCCCATCACATATTTTTTTCTTTTTGCAATTTAAATATTTGAGATCATTCTAGCAGAGCAGCCAATAATTTGTGCACCTTTCCCCCTCCCCAATCTACTTCTTGATCAAAGTTTTCTATACTTTGGTACAATGTCTGGAACGACTTATTTTACTCACTGAGCAAGGTCTAAGACCAGAAAGTACAAAATTAGCTGCCCTCCTTCTTTAACTAAGAGCCATAATTGACTGCTTCTTCACTGAAGGAATTAATTCACTATTTTACTTCACACTTCTGTGAACAGGTCCCTTTCATTAAATGAGTAAATTACACCCAATTAGAGGCAAACATGTTTCCCATGTTGTATTATATTTCTGAAAAATCATTTTTTATGTTAGACTGCTATTATTTTAACACAACTGCATAATATATAATGGCTCTGATCCCATTGTTCTTCCTAACGGGCCATTTAGCAGAATCATAATGAGACAAAACTGAAGAGTCTGTTATATGTTCTACACCAGTTATGTTGGTTGCACTAAGCATTAAATAAGAATTCTAATAATAATATAAATGAAGAGAAACACCTCTGTTGTTGTACAGAAAGTCTTGTTGATGGCTCTCACAAATATGCTCTAAAGCATGGATCTCAGCATGGTATAAAACGTTCTGAAATACTGATTTATCTGGCCAAAATACAAATTTCACATGTTTTCATTCCTCTGAAGTGCCTTTAACATGCCAAAAATTAGTGCTGGTGGTAATATTCTTTAATAATATTTACATTTAATGCTATTTAATAACATGTACAATCCTCATATTTGATAAATCCATTTCACGATTTATAATAACCCACAGAAACCCTGTGTATCAGTCTCTGAGCTTAAGGTCATCTCCTCTACTACTCCCACTGTTCCATGGCTTAGACATAAGCAGAAAGGAGTTCGAGCTTTTCAGTCACAGCCCCAAGATGGAACTGTGGAACAAACAGTGGAACAGTTTAACGCTGCACATTAGGGCTGCACATTCATTATACTGGCTTAAAGATGTCTTTCTGTGATTTACAACAATAACAGAGACCTGCTTTTATTATTTTGTGATTTAAATGTGATTTAAGAGTCTCTAATTTTGTTATATAGCCAATCTTATACAGACCAATTCCAAAAAAATAGAATATCATGGAAAAGTTGATTAATTTAATAATTCTATTCAAAAAGTTAAACTTTCATAGATTATAGATTCAGGGTCCACAGTTTTCACGATTTAAAGTATTTATTTGTTTATTTTTAGATAATTTGGGCTTCCAGCTCATAAAACCCATGAAAACAGAATACTGTGGAGAAATCAAACTACATGGAAGGACAAATTGTGGCACTAGAAGATGCACCAGCAAAAGCGAATCGTCTATTTTTGATAATCCACTGAAGCCCACGGTCATCTTTTTCGCTGGTGCATCTTCTCCTGCCACATTGTGTCCCTCTACTATGCTGATTCCTTCCCCCACAGTATTTTATTTTTTTTTTAATCCTATTTTTTGGGTTTTTATAAGCTGGCAGCCTAAATTATGTAAAAATAAACACTTGAAATCATTTTAATAGTGGGCCCTGAATCTATAATCAATAAAAGTTTAACTTTTTGCACAGAATAATGTAAAATAATCAACTTCCATGCTATTCTAATATTTTGTAATGAGTCTGTATATTGCCAAAATAATTCACTTGCTCATCTACATCACTTAATTCAGATTTTCCAATTACATGGAGGTGCATTAACGCCACCTAGGCATGCAAACTGCTTCTACAATCATGGGGCTTAGTAAAGTCCAGCCTGGTAATGCAATGCTACCCGCACAACCAATTTCTTGCTACTTAACATCACACAGTTAAATGTCATGACAAAGTGGAAACCAATGGGAAAGACAGGGACTCAGCAAAGTGGTATGCCACATAAGATGGCATCAGCATATGCTAAAGCGCATAGTGCTCAAAGGACACCAATAAAGTTGCTTAAGTCCTCCAAGCTTTATGTTGCCTTCAGATTAGTTCAAGATTTGTACATAGGGAGCTCATGGGTTTTTATAACAAATGAGATGCATTCAAGTGCAATACAAACATCAGTCTCGGTGGTGTATTGCACAACACCACTGGACTCTAGATCAGTGAAGACATGTTCTACTGTGTGAAAAATCAAGGCCTCTCTCTCAGGCAATCTGATGGACGAGTCTGGGCTTGGTGGTTGCCAAGAGAATGGTACATGTCAGACTTCATTATGACAAACGTAATGTTTAGTGAAAGGAGATTATGGTGTGGGGTTATTTTTCAGCTACTGGGCTTGGTTTCTATAAAGAAATGGACAGAGAATAACTTAGATGGACATTACCCAAAGATGGCCTGGATTATCAGGGACCAGACTGCTACAAGCAACATGATAACTCAAAAGACAACTCATCCGTGCAGCCAACCATTGTAAAGATCTGATAGCATGTTGAACCGTGTAGAAAGCCTTCCCAGAAGAGCTGAAGCAGTTATAGCTGCAATGGACCCAGTACTAAACCCTGTTGATTACTAATGGGATGCATTTGAAGTCAGGTGAGTGAATAAGTTTGGCAATACAGTGCATTTATTAATTTCTTAATGAAGATTTTTTGTAAGAACGTTGGGTAAACAGTTCTGTTTGCAAAAGAATGATATAATTAAAATAAACTTGACCATGCATAATGTAAACGAAATAAAGACTTGTCTGCATTTCTGTACTAATTTTTCTGTGTGTTTTTTTTTTAACTTTAGCTTGCATTTTATTAAAGGATTTGAATTAATGTTAATGAATTAATATTAAAGATTGAAAGAAATCACAAACAAAGAAATGTACAGACCATGAACCACTGCACACTGATTCCACAGCAACTCTTAAAAGGACTTGTTCTTTAATTTGAACTAGATTGCCAGCCATGAGGGAAAATAACATTAAAAACACAGCAGAATACATTTTTTTTGCCAAAGGGCTACAGTGGTCAGAGTTTGTGCATTATTAATCTAAAACAAAAAAATAACAAGATGTGGAAAGACATTGTATGCAGTAATTTACATGTCAAACGAAATATTTTTACTTGACTGAGCTAACATGTCTGATTCAAGTTATGACAATTAAACCTATTCTGTTCGTCATGTAGCTGTGTTTAAGTTTAAACACTTATCTGCATTACTATAATAAAATAGAAGATAAGTTCACCTTAAACAAACAATCTTGGTCATTCCATCATAGTAATGCAAACGCCGGTTATAAATATTTGAATGAGTCACAGAATACATGTGCCTTATTGAAAATGCTCATTACATTTTACACCAGACATATCTTCTGAGAACAATCAGCTGGAAAACTGAAGGTAACTCAATTCACGTCTACATAGCATCAGGCCCGGTACATGTACATTTGCTTCATAATCAAGATTAGGAGCCACGGATTATAAACAAAAAAAATTGGAGAGGAAGAAAACTGGCATAACATGCTCACAGGTAACAAAGTTAAAAACAACATAATTAAATAATCTGCTAATCGAATAACCGATGTCTGAAATCAAAATATACAATTCCTTTATTCCCAAACTTCTAAAAGATAAATGTTAAAAACAACTCGCTCATGAGAATTATAAAAAAAACTAATTATCTTAAAATGTATGTATAAAAGTAAAATGCTTAGCTTTTCACAGAGAGTGGGCTTTTTTCCTTTTTAAAAATCAGGTTAATTCCTGTGGAAATCCGGCATATGTGAGAAGAGTTTAATTACGCTAAACATGTTGAATCGTTGCCTAAAGAATATACTATGCCATAGAAACTACAAAAAACACGTCAGGATAAAATGCTGAAGCCGTATAGGTTTTTCTAGTTCCTGGTTTCTTGTCCCACGTAAAACTTTCTTGCCCATCTTAAGCACCCCGATGCTGTCTCCAACCAAAACCAACAGGTTCGTCTCTTCACCTTCCAATAAAAGTTCCGTCTTGCAAACCCTGAAACCCTTTCCCATCATACCTCTCTCATGTACCATTTATCTTTTGCTTCCTCCAACAGACTTTTCATCCTCTTTCTCATGGAGCTGCTGGTGGGATTTAAGGTTGCTCTCTCTGCCAAAGCTCTTGCCACAAGTAGAACAGGAGTAACGGCCAGCCTTGTGTGCACGGGCCATGTGGGCTTCCAACTGCTCAGCACGGTTAAAGCTCTCCTCACATTCATGACATGGGTGAGCCTTGCGCTGCGTGTGCTTCTCTTTCTTATGCCCCCGAAGCTGAGAAATTGTTGAAAAAACAAGGTCACACTCAGTGCACGGTATCTGCCGAGCTGTTGGAGAAGGCACCTTTGTCGAATTGTCGGATTTGTCTTCTTCAGCTTGGGGATCCACTGAGGCAGATTTTTGGGGCCGTCCTATCCTTCCACCTGTTTTGGATTTTGCCTCAGATGCTGGTGGTGCTTGGGGTGCATCCTCTGTCTTCACTTCCATTACATTTTCTTCATATTTGCTCAGTTTTTGTTTCTTCTCTCCAATTTCTGTACTCGTTTCAGCTTTTGGAGGCCGGCCGCGTCTCTTTACAAGGCTACTGCCATTGCAATGTTGGCTTTCCGCGTGGTTTTCTTGATGTTGCAGCAGCTCAGATTCCTCTTCAAACCCCCTGCCACATTTACCACAGCGGTGGGTTTTGCTGGGATCATCGGTGTCCTCTCCATCTGGGCGTGCAGGGTGCTGGGCCAAACGGTGGGTCCGGAGAAATGCTGGACTCCGGAATATTTCATTGCAATCTTTACACACCACCTGACGCACAGGACACACCTGTCGACGGTGTTTGGTCAACTAGGAGCACAAAAAAAAAAAAAGCTTATATTAGATTATATTTAAAACACAACTACAAAAAAATCATGACCTTCACTCAGATAAATCACAGTAAAAACAGTGAAAATATCCATTTACCTCAGAGAATGTACGGAAGCTGGCTTTGCAGTGTACACACTTGAAGGGCTTGTCTTCCTTGTTGTGAGTCGACTGATGCTCCGTTAGTTGCTCAGAGGACGGAAATGTGCGATCACACATATAGCAGGTGAAGAGTATGTCAGACTACAAAAAAAAAGCAATTCAATAGCATAACTCTCAGGGTATTTTGACCAGAGACAAGCAAGCCATCAATGTTAGATACTGGCTTGAACAATCCACTGTCCATGACGACAGGTCTAAAAAATATTTACTTTGCAGGGATAAGAGCAATAAAAATATTACTGAGTGTATAACAATGGCATGAATATTCTATACTTCTATGGATTACTGTTGTCAGTTACTATTGCTGGGATACAATGTTTAATATTAGGTTTAAGATGTTCAACATTATGTTACACAGAAACTGACACGGACACACAGTACAGTTGTGTTCAAAATAATAGCAGCAATACTAATGCATTTACTGAGTTTGCCAGAAAAATAATATAACATGGGTTAAAAAATTATTGAGTGTAATGGGCAAAGAACAGAATTAAATTTCATGACATGCTTGTGGCTAATCGGGTGTAAATGGCTAAATTAATAAAATTGAGCAGTTAAAATTAATGGCAGTGTCGAGTTCAAATTGTGAAGTAATTCCTTCTGTAAAGAAACAGGTGCCAATTATGGCTCTTACTAAAATAAAGGCAGAAAATATTGAACCTAAGGGTTTAAGCCCTTGCTCAGTGAGTTAAATGGGTAATTCTAGACATTTTATTAAAGCAGTAAAAATTTGATTGTGAAGATGATTGGAGAAATATAATTGGCTGCTCTGCTAAAATTATTTAAAATGGCAAAAGAAAATGATTAGAATGTAATAAGAAAATTAACTACAACGTGCATATATCATGGAATAACAATAATGGCAAAGAAGCATGGAATGAACAGCTCTAGAGAAATCAAAGATGATCTTCAGTCACTTGTGAATACTGCAACAATCAGAAGAGGCATAAGTAAACACAAACCATTTGCAAGAAACCCATCTAAAAGAACCACTGTTGAAAAAAAAAAGGTTTGTTGAAATGTTTGCCGTTTGCAGACTGGCCTAAAAAGTAGTAGCGCAACAATCTATGGACACATGAGAACAAGATTTTTCTTATTTGATTTAAAGACTAAAAATAAGACAAACACTGAATTTTAGCCACAGTACATTTTGTAATCTGTAAAACATGGAGATACAAACATAATGGTTTTGAGATGTTTCTTAAACTTTGGAGTTGTCCCTACCGATCGCATACAAGAATAATGGTCTAGTTTGAATATATCAAAATAGTTGAAGGGGTCATGCTGACTTTATGATCAAGAAGCAATGCTCTTGAAATGGGTTTTTAAGCAGGTCAACAACCCCAAACACACCAGTAAGTGGGCAACATCCTTGTTCCAGACAGCGTGGGCTGGATGATAGTTAACAGAAATAAGGTTTATACCTTAACTACAGTGGGGCCAAAAAGTATTTAGTCAGCCACTAATAGTGCAAGCTCTCCTACTTAGAAAAATGAAAGAGGTCTGTAATTTTTTATCAAAGCTACACTTTAACTATGAGAGACAAAATGAGAAACAAATATTCAGGAAATCACATTGTAAAAATTTTCTAAAGAATTTATTTGTAAATGATAGTGGGGAAATAAGATTTGGTCGCCCACAAACAAGCAAGATTTCTGGCTCTCACAGACCTCTTCTGTCCTCCACTTGTTACCTGTTATCTGTATAAAAATTCAAAGAGACCTGATGAATGACCTGCAAAGAGCTGGGACCAAAGTAAAAAGGCTACCTTTAGTAACACACTATGCCAAGAGGGACTCAAACCTTGCAGTGCCAGGCATGTCCCCCTATCAAGTAGTTAGATGAAACCAAAATATATTTTTTTGATAAATACTCAACACATGTTTGGTGGAAGTTGCATCCCAACAAGGGTGAAAGCCAAAACCTCTTTCCAACAGCAAGAGCATTGAAGATGGAATGTGGCTTCCAGCATGACAATGATCCCAAACACAACACTTGACGGAGGCAATGACGGAGTGGCTCCGTAAAAAGCATATTAAAGTCCCGGAGTGGCCTAGCCCACAACCCCATAGAAAATTGGTAGAGGGAGTTAAAATTCCGTGATCACTGATCTAGAGGAGCTTTACATGGAGGAATGAGTCCAAATACCAGCTACAGTGTTTTGTTATTGATCAAATAATTATTTTTCATCAATAAATGTGATTTGTTGGATTTTTTACATTTTGTCTCTTATAGTTGAAGTGTACTGAAAATTACAAACCTCTCATCTTTCTAAGTGGGAGAACGTGTACAATCACTGGCTGATTAAATACTTTTTTGCACCACTGTACATACTTTCTCTTTTAAGTGTTTTTCTTTCTTTGGGGGAGGGAGGTTCCCCTAACTTCCCTATTCAGGCATTCGAACCGGGGCCTTCATGTTGTGAGGTGGCAGTTGTAAAAAATCTTTTTGATATTTTCCAAAAGCACAGTTTTTGCAATCTCATTTGCCATTTTTCATCATGAAATAATGATGAAACAACCCTACAAGTTAAAACCGAATATAAGATTTTATTGTCAGTGAGAAAAGTAGCCTATTCCAGAAAGATATGTCATTTTAACAACAAAATATACTATACTGGCTAGTGAGCTAAAAGACAGACCAACTTTGCTCTCTCCACTGCAGTTCTGGGCTTCCAAACATTGTTTTACAAAGATCATTTTCTCATATTTCACTATATAATATTTATTTCTACGCCAACAGTAGTTTTATATTCAATTTAATGCATTTTTATTTATATAGTGTTTTTTTAAACAATGGTACATTGTTACAAAGCAGCTTTAAAGAAGTAAAATACAGGATATACAGCGCCCTCTATACTTATTGGCACACCTAGTTAAAATGTGTTTATGGGACAGACAAGAGAACACACTCTTCTAGTAAGGCAGATGTGTGTCAACCATCATAAATCAGGCAATGGCTACAAGAAAATAACCACTCACCTGCAGATGCCCTTATCTACAGTCTGAGAACTAATCAAAAAGTTCAAAACATCTGGAATTGTGACAAACAGGCCTGGAAGGTGTATCTTGCCACCACACACAGTTAGAAGGATGGTAAGGGAAGTAAGACGTTATCCAAAGCTCATAGTAAGAGAATTGAATCATATGGTAGTTAGGAGGTCTTCCAAACCACCATCAAGCACTTTCTACATGCCAACAAGCTATATGGGAGGCATGCACTATGAAAGCCTTTTCTGAGTTATACTTATAAGCGTAAATGGGTGGAGTTTGCCAAGTTGTACTGGAATTTTAACTGGGACTGTGTGCTTTGGTCAGATGAGACCAAGATAAAGCTTTCTGGCAATAAACACTGAGTGGGTCTGGTGGATGAGTACGCAGAAAAACACTTCATGTTAAGTATGGGGGAAGATCAGTAATGCTGTGGGCCTGTTTCTCCTCCAAAGGACCTGGGGACCTTGTATAGATACATGGGACCATAAACTCTTCATAATATCAGGACATTTTTAATGAGAATCTGGTGGCCTCTGCCTGAAAGCTAAAGATGGGCTGTCACTGGGTCATTCAGCAAGATAATGACCCTAAACATGTGTCCAAATCTACTAATCTACTCACAAAATCAAGTTTCTCCCATGGCCATCTCAGTCCCCAAACTGAGAAAACTTGTGGGGTGAGCTGAAGAGGAGAGTGCATAGAAGAAGACCCAGGACTCTGTATGGTTTAGAGTGGTTGTGCAGGAATGGTCGAAGAGTTATAGGTGAAGTGCCGTCTTGTTGGCAAAAAGGGGTTGTACAAAGTGCCAACAACAGGGGTGCCAATAATTTTTATTTAAAAGATTTATTTCCTGTGTGATTTTTTTAAAGCCTAGATTTTCTCTTTTTTACATTGTTGTCCTATATAATTAAAAACAATTATTTATTAGAAGCCAAAGAACTCTTCTGAACCAGGGGTGCCAATAATTATGGAGGTTGCTGTAATCATGAAGTTTAAATAAGGTAATGTTTATCCCTATAAAAATGTTACCCCTGCATGGTTTAAAATACTGAAACTAACCTGCTGCAGTTGCTGTTTGTATTCTTCACGGTGACTCTTCTTCATATGCCTCTCCTTGGCTTTTGAGTTGCAAAAGGTTATAAAACACTGGAAACACTGCAAGTTCTCATGCTGGTCTGTAAATCCATTCAAATAAAATTGAGCATACCCTTATATTAGCACAGACTTAGTAATGTTTATTTTTATGAATTAATCAATACTAAGTAGAAAAATATTTTCTATTTCCAAACAAAATGAACAGTGGCTCGTTCTCCAAGGAAGTAAAAAGAACTGTGGCATACAGTGCAATACACAGAAATAAACAAAAAGAAGTCAATATTTTCTTAAACACTGTGCCAAGGTACAATTGACACAGTTTTACAGAGCATCAAGCATATATTGCTCGAAATGTTATATTTGAAAATCTAAAATGTGGTGCATTAGTAGTTTTAATAAGCTATGTGTTCACTACTATACTTAATAAAACTATGCTTGTATATGGTGATACGCTTGCAGATGAAGTGAGGAGTTCTTACAGGACTGAATGACAGGTGCTACAGGAGGATCCTTTATAATAATTGTGGTGTAGGATTTCTCTGCATTCTCAGGGTTAAGATCAGCAGGGGGAGCGGTCTCACCAACTCCCACCACAATTTCCTCTATCTTCACTATACCAGAATCCATTCTGAAGTGTGGGCTAAAGAAAGAAAATGCATATATAATTACAGACATATCTGGATAGCTGAAATTATAATGATTGTATGGCTATAATAAACATTTATTCATTTTCTAGTTCTAGGAAACCAGTGCCCACCCGGAAACTCTGGGCGCAAAGACAGGAACAACCCTAGACAGGGCGCCAATGCATGTTAAAATGAACATCCTTATATAAATATGACAATATAATAAGTAAAGCAGTCAATTTTTAAGCAGAAAACTGATGCCCTCTTGAGCCTAATTACGCTCCAGGCTTAACCTCTTTCGCCTTTTGGACCTTGGCTAAGAATATACATTAAGGATCAGAATACACACATAATGATTACTGGATTAGAATAACCTGGATACTAACAGTTTGGCCCACCTTTTGACTAAACCTATAATTTGTCAAACATCCTACATAAACAAGTTGTCCCTTGCCTATTGCAGCAATTTCACTGGCTTGGCTTGCTATTTCGATGCTATCTCTGGATCCACATGTGGCTGCCTGCTTTGCAATCTTCGGCTGAACTTTTATTGATTCGTTTGCCCTACTTTCAGTGCATTTGTAGAGGAAAAGCAACAAAAGTGCAGGCGTTGCTGAAACACTGGCATCAGGCCTCCAGGCTCAGACTGTCCTTCTGCAGTCAAATTGTGTCCGTTTACACACAGATGGTAAATGTTACTTTCTTCTGTGCAATGACCAGGTCCACAGCCAAGATAAAAGCTGACTGTGACCAACTGTAATCACCAACTAGGGCACTTTATCACTTATTATATGCCTCCTGCCAGGTGTGATCATTCATTCAGTGATCAGTCAGTGTAAAAATATATACTGAACAAATATATAAATGAAACACTTTTGTCTTTGCAAGAGGAATTTTTCCTCTCAAATTTTTTATTTTTTATTTATTTTTTTTTCCCATCTTTCGGCTTTTTCCCTGTCACCAGGGGTCGCCACAGTGAGTTCCTCTCATTATGATCTGGCACATGTTTTACACCGGATGCCCTTCCTGACGCAACCCTCACCCTTTCGGGCTTAGGACTGGAC
>JAOUQV010000040.1:19648574-19669029 GCA_028565295.1 Aspidoras spilotus
TCCAAAACACCCCAAAGTGGCTCTTGATACATCACAAAGACTTGCTGTCTTGGTCACAGATGCGCCAGCAAGATGTGTGCTGTGCCTCTGATGTTCTCATTCCTAATCCTGTCCATCCTGGTCATTCCTAACCAGAACCTCAACATCTCAAGCTCTCTAACCTCTAGCTCTGCTTCCTGTCTCTTAGTCAGTGCTACTGTCTCTAAACAAGGCTGGTCACAATACCCTCTTTTAAACCTTTCCTTTCACTTTTGCTGCAAACCTATTGTCACACATCACTCCTGACACTTTTCTCTATCCACTCAATCCTTCCTGTACTCTCTTCTTCACCTCTTTTCCACACTTCCCATCTGCTTGGACAGTTGATCCTAAGTATCCAAATTCCTGCACCTTTATGACCACTTTTTACTGTAGCCTGACTACCTGCCTCTCTCTCATTTGCACACATGTATTCTGTCTTAGAAGTGTTAACTTTCATTCCCCTCCTTTCCAGAGCATACCCCCACAAACAGTTACTGATTGTCTAAGGCTACCTTCAACAACTCTCTCCAAAATCTTCATTGTGTGACAAAATAAATGTATGCCACTGTAATTGCTACAACTCTGCACACCCCCTTGTTCTTATAAATCCGTATAAGTACACTTTCCCTCCATTCCTCAGGCATTGTTTCACTCTTACAAATTTCATTGAATAATCTAGTCAAATCAACACTCCCATCTAGTAGAGTGTAATTCTCTAACATAGAACATTTATATAGACCTATTCCAAAAAAAATGAATATCATAGAAAAGGTGATTAAATTCCGTAATTCTATTTAAAAAGTTAACTTTCATAGATTATAGATTCCGGGCCCACAATGTGTTTTATTTTTTGATAATCCGCTGAAGTCCATGGCCGGTCATCTCTTTTTCTGGTGCATCTTCTTCTGCCACATTTTGTCTTTCCACTATGTAGTTTGGGCTGATTTCTCCACAGTATTCTAATTTTTTAAAATTCTGTTTTCATGTTTTTTTGACCTGGAAACCTAAATTATGTAAAAATAATTAGTATTTGAAATATTTGAAATGGTTTAGATTGTGGGCCCTGAATATATAATCTATGAAACTTTAATTTTTTCAATGGAATTATAGTAATATTTTTTTTCATGGGTCTGTATATGACTCTCTGAATATAACTAAGCAGAATATTCTGATGATTGGAAACATGAAACATAATAAAATATACAGTAATTGCTCAAGCAAGGCCTTCAAACGACTGATGGCAATAAACTCCCTGCATCCGGCTCCTCCTTTTGCCATTCAATATCAAGGTTCAAGAGGCCCTAAACAGAAGCAACATGGTTTTCATAGTGACAGTTGTAACACAGCAGTCAGTCACCAACCCAGACATTAAAACCATAATGATTACACTGAAAATACCTCAGAGTCTGGTGAAAGGATGGGATTTTTGATGCAGCCCTTTTCCCATAATACATTGTTGGGATAGGTTTTGCTCAGTTCAAAGAGGATGGTTGTCCCATGCTGAAGAAAAATATTCTAGGTCTGCTTCGAGCGGGGGAAAGAAGACATACTGTAATCAGTAGTCAATGTAATACATGTGACCTAAATCCTAAATGGAAATAAAAGAAAATAATATTAAAAATGTTTTCTTGTTTCATTATTCTCAATTTGTTTGAGTATTATGGTAGTGCACCAATATTTTTATAGTATAGCCATTATTTCGACTTCACTCTTTTATAAAATATCACTCAGATGTACACTAAATTTAAAGTAGATCTATTGTAGTTTTAGAAAAATCACCACCTGTTTGTCAGATGATGTAGTACAGAATCCACATGTTCAATTTACATTTCAATTTTAATAAATACCCAATATACAAAAGCCCCAATATTTTCTGAAAAATAACACTATACTAGTCTGACTATGAGCCTCTTTGATGAACTGTGCATTATTAAAATACATAATCATTAAAATGAACTGATATAAGAACACAAAAACACAGCTTACCTGTATTTGCCATTTTCCAGTCGGTGAAAAAACGTAGCAAGTGTGTGTGGAATGGGTCGGGTGGGCAGAGCTTAACTTCAGCAGCCAAGGACTGTATAGCATTGCGGCCAATGGCATTTTCCAATAGCATAATTAGCTCACACGCATAAAATTTTTATCTCACACACATACAATTTTAATCTCGCACGCATACAACTTTTAATCTCTCACACATACCAGTTTTCATCTCACACACAATACAACTTTCTGCAGAGCATATTTAAAGTTATGGAAAATGAAATTCACGCACGTTGCAAGCTAAAGTGGTATGGGTGCGAGCTAAAGTGGTATCTGTGCGAGATAAAGTGTTATGTTTGTATGTAAAAGTGTTGTGTGTATGGAATAGTGTTGTGTGTGTTTGGAAAAGTGGTATATGTGCGGAAAATGTGGTGTATGTGTGTGAATTATTCATATCTGGCCTAAACGGCGCCTTATGAAAAAATTCTAAAGCAAACTATAAATACCTCCAAATTTTACTCATGCTAAATACTGTACTGCACAACTGTTTCTTAACGAATAATAAAAATAATCATTATCATATTTTATGCATATTTTTATTTTATGTTTGCAAAAAGTGACTTTAAGTGATTACAGAGTGGGTCAAATTCACCCCTCCCAAACCGCTGGCCAAAGTCAAGATGCAAAATTACTCATTTGAGAGCAAAGTTTTTTCATCATGTTTTTCCCCTGCACCAACCTCAGAGGAAACCACATAGAAACTCACCACGGATGTTGTGTGCTGACAGCTTTAGGAAAATTAAAGCTGAATCAGGAGGAATTCAGAAGAAAGCCAAAGTAACGGGCGAGTCACACAGACTTTATGTACAAACAGCAGCCCATATCCAAAAAGTCAGAGAACATTTTCATGTGCCTTCACTATTTTTTTGCCTAGTGTTTGCCCAAGTACCTTTGTCAAGAATTCTGCTCTGTCTTTTGCTTGAGGATATGATTGACTATTACAGGAGGGCATTTTTGGACTATTACAGTTTATTGCAGGAATTACAATTTTTACTTAAACATCCATTAAGTCACTTGCACTTTCACACACTAAGGGCCGCTTTATAAACACCACTTCATCTAATGTTCATGTCTTTGGACTTTGGGGGAAAATCGGAGAACCTTTTATTTGTAAGAATTCATTTGATTTACTTTATTTTTTACTCACCAAAATTCATTAGTGTTCGGTGGGTTTTCTCCAGGTGCTCCAGTTTCCTCCCACACTCAACAGACATGCATGGTAGGTGAACTGGAGACACTAAATAATTGTCCCAAGCCTGGATCAAGTGATGATTGCATCAAGAACCGCATCTGGCATAAAATGTCTGTCAAATGCAAGCTCTTCATTGACTCACTGTGGCGACCCCTGAAAAAAGGAGGCTAAAAGAATAACAACCAAAGAGGTTTTAACTAATTAAGTAAAAAAAACTATAATAACTACGATGTTTTGCAGTCAGAGTGATGTGTGTATTTGTCACATTGTTGTGTATTCTAGACTCAGTATAGCATAGTCAGAATATAAGAGCACCCCCTCAACTGGATGTCCCACCAAAGAATTGAACCCGGGATCTCCTTGCTGTGAGGTCACAACTGCATCACCTGCATCACCGACCCACTGCATCACCGTTTCACCAATTCAGATTATAAATTCAGTACAATATTATGATCAGTGTACGTTTTGATTTGTAAATTGTGCCAATGGTTCTCATTAGGCCATAGCTTGGGGCTCCACAAAATAATTTGCATTAAAATATTTAAATTATGCCATTTCATTCTAAAGTGCTTAATTACATGTGGGACGACTTTGCCAATTAAAAAAACATGCACAAATTACAGTTGCCTCAACAAATTATTCCTGCCTACGTTAGCTTTGGGCCAATAAAAACTCTGATACGATAGTGACACATCACTTAAACCTGTCACACATCACTCTCCTGCATCAGTCACTTTACACAAGGTTCACGGATTCTGCTGATGCTTAGCATTTCTATCTAGCGATAATGAACAGATATCAGGCATCTGATTACAAATCACCCAGAATTTAAGAACAAAGCACATTTTCTAAATTGAAAGGTTAAGGAAGCTTTAAAATGATTTTAAAATGTACTGGGTTCATTAGGACTTTGCGAGTTTTGATAATGTTCATTTTCTGAAAATCTAAAACTTGAAATGTATAAATGTTGTGTCAAAAGGCAAAAAAAAACAAAAGTGTACAAAAGTGTTAAAATTATATTAATGGTATTAACAGTATTCACATTTAATTTGGTTATTTTCCAGAAAACAAGTCCTTGGTATTTAGGCTACATTTTTTTAACAAATAATTCATAGGCCATCTGGGTTCACAAATGACAGTAAACCAATCAACATAATCGGCATGGGGAAATTATTTCCCCTGAATAGGGTCCCTTGCCTCAAACCTTTGTGAACCTACTAGGAACATATTGTGGTCTTGCACACTCTTATCACTACACACATTTACAGACTCTTTTTACAGAGTGTTAGATCACCCAAATGAGGATTGGAGTCTAGCTTCTTAATATTTCTTCCCTTTATAATCTCAGGGGTACTTGCTACTATCACGCTCTGGCTTGCTTATTGGGGATAAAAAGTGATAAACTATAATTTATATAAACTTCAAGATTTGTAACTGTTGTAACAGTTGTATCGTGCACTCCCTGGAATCCTCACAATCCCCTGATCCCTGGTACACTGCACTTTTCTAGAGGAGAGTGCGCTTTATAGAGAACGCTAAACTAAACTAACCAGAACACAGTCAACATGAAATGGAATAGCTAAATCCAGAAAGAACATAAAGCACAAGTCCATAAATTCTTCTAGGTAGTCCAATACACCTATTCCAAAAACGCTACTACAACATTAGTTTATTAATATTCCGTTACTTTACTTTAATGATCCATGCCAGTAAAACACTCCTGTTTTACCGGCACGAGTCATCAAACTCATTGCACACAGCTGTGCAGCCTAACTAGTGGGTGTGTCCATGATGGGACTTAAACTACAAACAGAAACGCTTCTTAAAAGTGAACATAACCAAAACATAAACAGAAAGTTGCAGCTTACCGCTGTGCATGAACTAAAACAGGAATGTAACTAAAACACGACAAATAATAACATTCCCAAAAACCATGGCTTAAATAAAAAAATAAACACAATAAGTATTCACATAGCCCCGCAAATACCTTACACCATTACATTACATTACATTTCTATAACGCTATGGTAAACAGATCTCCTTGTGTCACATGTCTCAAAAAAAAAACCTAAACCAAAACCTAGAGGAAATTTTTCAGTAAAGCTTCAGCAGCAGGGTTGCCCTGCTACTGGCCATACGATCTCCTCTTATGGTGCACCCCTCCCCAAAATTAAATGTATGCATTTGTCACCTGGAACAGAAAGCTATGGAAAGTACATACAGTACATCTTTAGTAAATTGAATGGCTAGATCGTCTCTAAATTGGTCAGAGTGAGCAAAGGTGATGAGTGGAAAACCTGTAGTTTTTAGCACTACCTCTGGCCACTATAAGTACAATGCCGAAGGGGCTGCTACATCACAAAGTATATTCCAAAATTTCATTAATGAGGTACTTCAGGACATGTTGTCCAATTAAAATATGTCATTGTTTACATCAATGACAAAATGATTTTTATTCAGGAGTTTATTAACAGTCCTATTCTCCATCAACCTGACCCAGAAAAGCCATTTGTTGTGGAAGTGGATGTCTCAGACATGGGAGTACAAACCCGATTCCAAAACATCTGGGACAAAATACAAGTTGTAAAAAAAACATATTGCAATGGAATAAGTTTTAAAATTCCATATTTTATTCAGAATAGAACATAGATGACATATCAAATGTTCAAACTGAGAAAGTGTATCATTTTAAGATAAAAATTAGGAGATTTTAAATTTCCTGACAACAACTCCTCTCAAAAAATTTGGGACCAGGCCATGTTTATCACTGTAAGATCTCCTTGTCTTTACAACAGTCTGTAAATGTCTGGGGACTGAGGAGACAAATTGCTCAAGTTGAGGAATACGAATGTTAACCCATTCTTGTCTAATGTATGATTGTAGTTGTCTTAGGTCTTTTTGTTGTATTTTCCATTTTATGATGGGCCAAATGTTTTCTATGGGTGAAAGTTAGTACCGGGACCCTTCGTCTACGCAGCCATGATGCTGTAATTGATGCAGTATGTGGTTTGGCATTGTCAAGTTGGAAAATGCAAGAGATGTGGTCTGGATGGAAGCACATGTTGCTCTAGAACCTGGAGATACCTTTCAGCACTGATGGTATTCTTCCAGATGTGTAAGCTGCCCATGCCACATGCACTAATGCAACCCCATGCCATCAGAGATGCAGGCTTCTAAATGTCACGGCGTCCCTGATCTCTATAAAGAACTTCACATTTTAATTAATCTCACAACAGAACAGTTGTCCACTTTGTCACAGTCCATTTAAATAATCATTGGCCCAGTGAAGACATCTGTGCTTCTGGATCTTGTTTAGATTAAGCTTCTTATTTGAATTATAGAGTTTTAGCTGGTAACGGCACATGGCACAGTGAATTGTGTTCACAGATAATGAACTCTGGAAATATTCCTGAGTCCATTTTGTGATTTCCAATACAGAAGCATGCCTGTATGTGATGCGATGCCATCTAAGGGATCAAAGATCACAGGCACGCAGTATGGTTTTTCGGCCTTGACCCTTTCGCACAGAGATTCTTCCAGATTCTCTGAATCTTTTTAGGATATTATGCACTGTAGATGATGATATGTTTAAACTATTTAATATGTTGAAACTAATTTTACACTGTTGAACTCCTTTCTGATATTGCTCCAATCTTTCCGATATCCTCTTTCAATCTTTACTTCTGAAAGCCGCTGTCACTCTAAGATGCTCTTTTTATAACCAGTCATGTTAATGACCTATTGGACAAAGTTAGTTTGTACTGTAAATAACTTTTTTGGAATCTGGTTTGTAGAAACAGTTCTGTCTCAAAGACAATGAGAGACCCTCTAGCCTCACCATAACAGTAAAATGTCTCCAAATGAAAGAAATTATGATCTGAGGCCTAAGACATAATGAGCAGGGGACACAATTCATCTACTGTGTATGGTCTAGCTTAATAGATGTGTAAGATAGTGTATGCCCAGTATATGCCCAAGAAAGGACTGATCACTGTCAAGAAAAGACACCACAGTTCCAGCCAGGGAATAAAAGTATGGCCATGAACATTTAACAACCAAACAGATACAAAACTGTTTAAACCTACGTATATTTGGCCATAAAAAATAATGACAAATCCTATTGTGTCAGAGTTGCAAGTCATTGCAGGATGCAGCCCATGTTTCATGTTTTCCAGCTGAATCCCTTCAGGGTGAGCCTATTGGACATAGGAATAGGTAATCCCACACACTGAAACCAGTGAAGGGGCAATGTGAGGCCACCTACCGTAAAAGAGCTTCTAGACTTCTGGGGAAGAGGAGCTTAGGTCCCATATTTAATGATGTTTAACAGTACAGGTTGAAGAACAACAATTAAGTTTCAGTTTAGTTTAGAATTTTTATAAAGTCTGTGTTTCTTTGTGTTCCTTGTCGAATAACTTGAGTGTTTCATGCTATGTTCCTGTCATAATATGTTTCTGTGACAGTTGCATAACGGACGTCATAGTCTTTTATACTAGAATCATACTCCAGCTCAAGTCAGAAAAATTTGAAAAATATCAGAAAAATCATTATAAGCGAGAACATGAATTAATCAAACCTTACACTTGGTGTTCAGATTGCCTAGTGCGCATTAAATATAATGATTGTTTCTACAATATAACATATAGTCAACGGAAATAAACTAAAGTCAATATTTAATGCACTTTTAAATAAACAATGTTTCAATGTACATTTTGTATTTTAAATAAATTTCATGTTCAATTGGGGCGTCCTGGGTCCATTCTTTGTGGAGTTTCATTGTTAGTAACCAAATAAGTACTTGATCACCCACAAACAAGTCGGATTTCTGGCTCCCACAGACCTGTAACTTTTTTTAAAAAGCTATTCTGTCCTCCACTCATGTATTCATGGCACCTGTTTGACAAAGTTATCTGTGTAAAAGACACCTGTTCACAGCCTTTAACAGTCAGACTCAAAACTCAATCATGGCCAATACCAAAGAGCTGTAAAAATACACCAGAATAAAAATTGTAGACCTGCACCAGGCTGGGAAAAGTGAATATATAATAGGCAAGCAGGTGTAAATAAACTGTGTGAGCATTCATAAAAAAATAGATAATCTCCCTCGATCTGGGGCCCCATGCAGATCTCCTCCAATGGAGACCATGAGATCTTGCCCCTGCTTAAGCCAGTACATGTTCAGGCCCATCTGAAATTTTCCAGAGAGCATATGGATGATCCAAAAGAGGATTGGGAAAATATATTATGTGGTCAGATGAAACAAAAATGGAACCTTTTAGTAAAAACTCAACTTGTCATGTTTGGTGGAAGAATTGCATCCCAAGAACACCATATCCACAAGCATAGGGGTGAAAACATTATGATTTGCGGCTGTTTTTCTGCCAAGGGGACAGGGCGACTGAGCGGTTTTAAGGAAAGAATGAACAGGGCCATGTATCATGAGGTTTTAAGCTAAAACCTCTAGATTAGCCCTGTCTGCCTGACCGTTGGCTTCAGGATAATATCCAGAGATGGAACTTATGGAAATCCCTAGCTTGTCTATAATGTAAGTCCAGACCCTGAAGGTGAATTGAGCACCCCGATCACTAACCACGTCTTCAGGATGATCAAAATACAGAAACACTCCTTGAAAGACCAATTCTGCAGTTTCCATAGCTATGGACAGACCCCTAGGAGGGAGGAACCATACTGACTTGGAGAAGCGATCTATAACGACCAGATTAGTGTTATTACCTTCAGAGGGCAGCAAATAAGTATAGTATAAAAAAAGTATAGGGCTAAGTGGGACCATGGTTGTTTGGGGATTGACAAGGGCAGCAGTTTACCAGCTGGTAGGGTATCTAGTTCCATTCTAATGTGCATTAATCGGCCTTTTCTATAGGGATAATGGGATGGAAAGCCACCTTACCATTTTTGCTCCCAGGTCTACATGAGATGGTCATAAACATAAACATAAAAAAACATGGCCCATCTGGCTTGCCGTGGATTAAGTCTTCTGGCTGCCCTCAAATACTCAAGGTTCTTGTGGTCTGTGAAAATGATAAGGGGGAGTTTATCCATTCTAACCAGTGTCTCCATTCTTTAAAAGCTAGTTTAAATACTAAGAGCTCTTATTCCCCATTGTTGTAGTTACACTCAGTAGGAGATAATTTTCAGGAGAAGAAAGCTATTGTATACAGTTTATTAGGTTCTCCTTGACATTGGGACTGTAGGGAATTGAGGGTTGGGTTGTTTTAGAATAGGGGGTTTTGTGAAAGTCCTCTTCGAATGAACTGAATGCTCTTGTAGCTTCCATAGACCATTAGAGGTGTTTGGGGGCCCCTTTTAGCAAGTTTGTCAATGGCGAAACAATCGAATTGTAATTTCTAAAGAGCCTGGAAAGGTTGGAGAACCTTAGAAATTGCCGGATATCCTTTACTATTCTGGGTTGAGGCCACTCAACAACAGGTTCCACCTTGTTCTAGTCCATGTCTGTGCTCTCGGGTCTTATCTTTTTGCTAACCTCTTCTTTGAGGAGGTTAGCAAAACATTCAGGATTGCCACATGATACTTTCCACTGTGGACTTTCCACAGTGGTGGACCTTAGATTTATAAGGTGACATTAAAGTCAGTGTTCAAAACACTCCTTTGACCAGGCTTGGATCTCATAGTTCTCCCACGAAATCAGTGGGTCATGGCGACTCATCCACAGCAATCAGTAATAGTCATCCGCAATGAAGGGGTGCGATGAGTGACACTGCCACCTCCAATAGGACTCCCATCAATGGTCTTCAATGGAGCTGATGCTGTAGCTCCACACTCGGGATGTCTATGGCTTTCACAAAGGAGGATTCCATAAAGCCACCCGCAGCACCCGAGTCTGTAAGGGCAGTGAGAAACAAAACCTGATTACCATAGCTAATCTGAACCTTTAATATTAATTTTGGAACAGCACATAAATGGTTGCCGCTTACAGTTTTAGCTGCTGTGATCTGCTTGGGACAATCTAGACAATTCTGCACACCATGGCCAGTCTTGCCACGGTAATATCAGGGTCCCAGCATCATTAGTTCAGGCTCTGGAATTGATAGTGCTTGAATTTGAATGCTTGGTACTAGAAGGAGATCATTCAGTCAGATGGCTTAGGCTATGAGGGATTGCAAGTTCATAATGTAAAGACAGGCTAGTTTACATAGAATCTCAGTTTGGAGCCCTCTCCTTAACGTAGCCTTCAGGGATGACTTATTCCACTCACTAGAAGCCGCGATAGTAACTCCAGAACGTAGTCAGCTGCTGTCAGTGTACCCTGGTACAAGGATAGCAAACACTTGCAGGCATCCGGCTTACTAAAGGGTGATCTAAAACTCTTTTAAAAGTTCAAAAAGTCTGAAAAAGAACAAGCAATCTCACATGCATGATTCCAGTAGGCAGTTGCCAATTCCAGAGCCTTGCCACTGAGTGAACCAATCATAAACTCCACTTTCTGTTCTCTGGATATAGCTCCATGCAAGGAAAAAAAAGCTTGCATTGGAGGGGAAACCCTTGACATAATTCAGGCTTACCACTGTAGCTCTCAGGAAGTGAAGCAGGGAGTTGATTTTATGCGCAGCTTATATCAAACACTGCTGCATGCAAACCTCTATTTCCCTAAGAACGTGATGCCTCCAATTGCTCCTATTATGTCTGCTGCTTCTATGTCAGCAGGTCAACCTGTAAAATGCCCCCCCCCCCACTACACAGAGACAGGTGCAAGTTTATTTAGTACACACATAACCAAAAACACGAGCAGCGCAAAGTGTTGGAAATTAACACCCAGGATTAACTATAACACAAGATGGCCGAAGAATATGCTGGTAAGTAATATGCAGGTAAGTGTTTGACAGTGGCTCTGTAAAACATACACAAAATATAACATATGATCAGAATTTATTTAGAGTAAGCACAGGCACAGGAATTAACTTAGAATGAGGATGGTATGAGGGCCCGACGTCCACAGATGGGGGTTGTGCTCACAGCCCAACACCGTGCAGGATGCTTGGCATTTGCCAGAGAACACCAGAATTGGCAAATTCGCTCTGTGTTCTTCTCAGATGAAAGCAGGTTCACACTGAGCATGTGACAGACGTGACAGAGTCTGGAGACGCCGTGGAGAGCGATCTGCTGCCTGAACGTCCTTCAGCATGATCCATTTGGCAGTGTGTCAGTAATGGTGCGGGGTGGAATTTCTTTGGAGGGCCACACAGCCCTCCATGTGCTTGCCAGAGGTAGTCTGACTGCCATTAGGTACCGAGATGAGATCCTCAGACACCTTGTGAGACCATATACTGGTGCGGTTGGCCCAGGGTTCCTCCTAATGCTAGACCTCATGTGGCTGGAGTGTGCCAGCAGTTCCTGCAAGATGAAGGCATTGAAGCTATGGACTGGCCTGCCCGTTCCCCAGACCTGAATCCTATTTAGCACATCTGGGACATCATGTCTTGCTCCATCCACTAACGTCACTTTGCACCACAGACTGTCTAGGAGTTGGCGGATGCTTCAGTCCAGGTCTGGGAGGAGATCCCTCAGGAGCATGCCCAGGCGTTGTTTCTGTACAGGCAAGTGGAGGCCACACACAATACTGTGCCTCATTTTGACTTGTTTTAAAGACATTATATCAAAGTTGGATCTGTAGTCTGTAGTGTGTTTTTCCACTTTAATTTTGTGTGTGACTCCAAATCCAGGCCTCCATTAGTTAATAAATTAGATTTTCATTGATGATTTTTGTGTGATTGTGTTAACAGCACATTCAACTTTGTACAGAACAAAGAATTCAATAAGAATATTTCATTCATTCAGATCTAGGATGTGTTATTTGAGTGTTCCCTTTATTTTTTGAGCAGTATATTTATTAAATACCTCATCCAGCAGAGCTAATTGAAGCTCTCCTAATTAACCCCAGGTGAAGCTGGCTAGAGTTCCCGTGTGTCTAATTAGTCACTGAGTCGATTTTCTGTGCAGAAACACACTACAGGCTGATACAACATTGATGTAATGTCCTTAAAACAAGTTAACATGAGGCTTTAACATGAGTATTGTCCACGTGCCTGTATGTTCTTCCTACCTGGGCATGGTCCTGATGAGGTGGCAGATGGCTCCTGAGGGATCTCCTCCCAGACCTGGACTAAAGCATCTGCCAACTCCTGGACAGTTTGTGGTGCAACTTGACATTGGTAGATGGAGCGAGACATGATGTCCCAGATGTGCTCAACGGAATCAGGTCTGGGGAACGGGCGGGCCAGTCCATAGCTTTATTGCCTTCATCTTGCAGGAACTGCTGACACACTCCAGCCACATGAGGTCTAGCATTGTCCTGCATTAGGAGGAACCCAGGGCCAACCTAACCAGCATATGGTCTCACAAGGCATCTGAGGATCTCATCTCGGTACCTAATGGCAGTCAGGCTACCTCTGGCGAGCACATGGTGGGCTGTGCAGCCCACTAATGAAATGGCACTCCAAACCATTACTGACCCACTGCCACCGGTCATGCTGAAAGATGTTGCAGGCAGCAGATTGCTCTCCACGGTGTCGCCAGACTCTGTCACATATGTTATATGTGCTTAGTGTGAAATGCTTTCATCTGTGAAGGGCACAGGGAGCCAGTGGCGAATTTGCCAGTCCTGGTGTTCTCTGGCAAATGCAAAGCATCCTGCATGGTGTTGGGCTGTGAGCACAACCCCATCTGTGGACGTAGATCTTTCATACCATCCTCATGGAGTCAGTTTCTAACCTTTTGCACAGACACATGCACATTTGTGGCCTGCTGGAGGTCATTTTGCAGGGCTTTGGCAGTGCTCCTCCTGTTCTTCCTTGCACAAAGGTGAAGGTCCTGCTGCTGGGTTGTTGCTCTCCTACGGCCTCCTCCACATCTCCTGGTGTACTGGCCTGTCTCCTGGTAGCGCCTCCAGCCTCTGGACACTACGCTGACAGGCTGTTGTCAGACGTCTATGTAAAAGAGACTATAAATGTTGTAATCTTACTATTAAGCTACTCCTGAACCAGAGACAACATCAAACGTGTCTTACTTGGGATACCAAGTAAAATAACTGAATTGTATCCAAAGATAGATTTTTTAGATTAATATATTACATTTTAATGTTGCATTTAATTTGGAAATTAAGGTCCTAGAGTTTGGAGGAAGGGTAGAGGCGCATATAATCTGATGTCTTTGATGTCCATTGTGAAACTTTTACATTCTATGATGGTTTTGGGATGCAGGGTAACCCTGGTTTTATCAAGTTCAAAGTCAACAATGTCTTATACCTGGAGATTGTAAAGTATCTCCTGACTTTCTGGCTTTATTTTTGTATTTTTCTTTCTGGTGGTCTGTAGCTGGTGATGTTGGCTCGAGATGGATGTCTGGCTTTTTGCTAACCCGTGCTACATTTTCAGATTTGGATACATTTTTCAAAGCGTGGCGCTGAATATAGTTGTTCATGACACGACATGTTTACAAAACATACACACAAGACCAGAGCCAAAGCAAAGGAAACTTCTGATCTCAATCTCAATTAGACTATCATCTAAAAATTAATTTAATTATGAAATGCTTAAATTATAATGATTTATTAAAAACACATTGATCTATTTCTAGTGTTTATATCTGTTACTGTTGATGATTCTTGCTTACAGCTAATTAAAACCCAAAATCATTATATCAGAAAATTAGAATATTTAACAAAAAAACACCTGCAAAGTCTTTCTAAGCAATTAAAAATGATTTCTTAGACTGGTTCAGTAGGCTACACAATCATGGGGAGGACATTGGCAGTCCTTGGCACACTCTACAAGGAGGGTATGCCACAAAATGTGTAAAGGACATCAGAGAGTGGATGTTAAACAATTTTATTGTACTTAACTCTGAGAAAACTGAGGTACTGGTGTTAGGACCACAGGCAGCTAAGAGTTAAGTTTCTGAACTTAAGTTTCTGAACTTAACAGAAGCTGGCTGTTTACAAAGTGCTCTTTCCAAGAATATTTATGGAAAGTTGAGTGGAAGGACAAAAGTGTGGTATAAAAAGTTGCACAAGCAACCGGAAAACACCAGCCTTGAAGGATCGTCAAGAAAAAGCCATTAAATATGTTGGGGAGATTCACAAGGACTGGACTACTGCTGAAGCCAGTGTTTTAAGAGCCACCACACACAGACGTATCCAGGACAGGCTACAACTGTTGGATACTCTGTATCAAGCCACTAATGACCAAGAGACAGCGGCAAAAGAGTCTTACCTGGGACAGGGAGAAACAGAACTGGACCGTTGCTCAACGGTCCAATGTGTTGTTTTCAGATGAAAGTAAAGTATTGCATTTCATTTGGAAATCAAGGTCCCAGAGGAAGAGTGGAGAGGCACCCAATCCAAGCTGCTTGAGGTGATTGTTTGGGGAGCCATGTCATCTACTGGTATGGGCCCACTGTGTTACATAAAGACCAAAAGCGCAGCCATCTACCAAGACATTTTAGAGCACTTTGTGTCCCTCTCTTGACAAGCTCTTAGGAGATTAAAATTTCATTGTCAAGCAGGGCTTGGCACTTGTCCACACTGCCAAAAGTATTAATAAGTGGTTTAATGACCACATTATCACTGTGCTTGATTGGCCAGAAAACACACCAGACCTAAACTTCAAGAGAAAGATGACAGGCATCATACCCAACAATGACGATGAGCTGAAGGCTGCTTTTAAAACCTGGGTTTCCATAACACATCATCAGTGCCACAGGCTGATCGCCTCCATGCCACGCCACATTATTGCAGCAACTCATGCAAAAGGAGCCATGACTAAATATTGAGTGCACTTACTGTACATACTTTTCAGTAGGACAAAATTTCTGCGTAAATCTTCTTTTTCCAGTTGGTCTTATATAATATTCTAATTTTCTAAGATAATGATTTTGGGTTTTCATTGGCTGTAAGACATAATCATCAACATGTTTGTAATGAATCTATATAATGTATGCATTTCACTGTTTGTATTGAATTACTGAAATAAATTAACTTATATATATTAAATTAGAAAAAATATATATATATATATTTTTTTGACAATGGAGTGTACAGGACTTCTACACATGTGGCTACATGCAGTTGCCAATGCCTAAAAACCACAACTATGGAGGTAAACATAATGGGAAACTTCTCTTCAGCTAAAGCACAAGCTGTGCGGTTGTGTAGGTGGCTAAGTGCATTGGAGATTTTAGAAGAGTGTATACGCCTAATTTCCCTGGACACCAGGGAGAGTTAGACAGATATTTAATAAAAAAGGAAGCTGGGATGGTCTGACACTGCACCCCATTTATTTGTATGTCACCTCCACCTTTCTTTCAATTACTACCCACAAAGCTAAGGCATAACTATTGTGTGCTCAGTTTTGAATTGGCTGAAATGTTGTAACCGAGATTATTTCCAATCAGCTATAAATGTGTACACTCACTTCGTTTTATTAGTTTCTATATAATGTACATTGAACCTAGATATTTGTGTATTTTAAAGTCAAAGAGAATAGAGTGGAAGCAGGAAACTGGGGTGGGTGTGGAAAAGATGAAGGAATGAAAATCAGAGTGACTGAGTCCAACCACTGCTTAAAAAGCAGAAGCCAAGCACATATGTGGGAGAATCAACATCCCCCCCACTCCCCCACTGTGGTTTCCTAGTAATTTGATGCATTATGGAATAGGGAAAGGCATGCCTTTTGGGATCAATAATTTTGTTTAGAAGTGAGGAAGTGAAATCATTGCTGTGTAAAAAATCTTTTTTTATATAAAAATAATGTACTTGGTATGTATAATTGAATTGCTTTATTTATACTGTTAATTATGGCTATCTCTGTAGCTTAGTTGTTGTAACTGTTAATATGTTTTATTATACCTAGTTGCTTAATTATTCTTGTTAAAGCAATATTAGTTTGTTAAACCTAGTTTTTTATTATTCTTGTTCTTTTTTACTTCATAAAGCAATGTTTAGTTTTTAATACCTTCAGTGCTGTAAAGCTGTTATGACTCATATTTAAAACCATGGTGTCTGGGAAGGATATTAATAGTTACTTCAAGGTTATAGTTTGAGGGTAGCTTTGACAGGCCCAGGTTCACCACACTTCTTGGTTTGCCAGCCCAACTTGCAATTTAAAATTCCAACATAAATACCAATTTAGATGTGCAAAACATCTAGTGGGGCTGTGTTGCTGAGATTTGGTTTGATTCGGGGATAGAGCCTCAGCTGAAATTCTTTAATGCACAAGCAAACAGGGTGTGGTAGTAAAAAAGAACCTACCCAATGATGGTACTCCTGTTTCAGGCTAGTGAAAAATCTAATGACACACCACACACTAAACCGGCAAGTATTTTTGTAGCTGCTGAGGTAAACACCAACTTGTTTTTTTGTATTTCCTTATTTTGTAAAGCAAAAACATTTCTCAACTGGAAAAAAACATGATTATAACAGGTTTTTGTCCTATGTGTTCTGCTAAACAGTCTCTTATATTTATATGTTTGCAGTATGCAAGTTTATTTTGTTATAACATTGTCCATATTTTATTACAAAGTATATGGTCCCCAAATGTTTCCTTTTACTAATTTTCATTGTGTATATAACTGATAGTTATGTACAATAGTAACTATACTATATTGCCGAAAGTATAAAAATCAGGTGTTCCAATCACTTCCATGGCCACAAGGGTATAAAATCAAGCATAAGAATGGATCGCTCTTATGAGCTCAGATATCCAGCGTGGAACTGTTATAGGATGTCACCTGTGCAACAAATCCAGTCGTGAAATTACCTCGCTCCTAAATATTCCACAGTCAACTGTCAGCTGTATCATAAAAAATTGAATTGTTTGAAAATGACAGCAACAAAGTAAACTGATGGAGCGGGGTTAGCGGATGCTGATGCGCATAGTGCAAAGAGGTCGCCAACTTTATGCAAAGTCAATCACTACAGTCCTCTAAACTTCCTGTGGACTTCAGATTAGCTCAATAACAGTTCGCAGAAAGCTTCAGGGAATGGGTCAAAGCAGGTGAGTAAATAGTTTTGGCAATATAGTGTATTTTCATCAGTAGTTTGATCGGTGGGAATAGGATGCGTAATGTGGCAGCTTGGTCTAATAACAAAAAGGAATTTAATACCCTCTCGGGTAAGTGGCATTCATAGCTGAAGTGCCCTTGAGCAAGGCACACACCCAACAATTGTTCACAGGGATCCTCAACATACTGGCTTCCCACTGATCTAGGAATGTGTGCTCACTATACTCCCGATGGGTTAAATGCAGTCTGATATGTCTCCATTGTGGAATTAATAAAATACTAGATTTTTATTTATATATTAATGAAGAAAATAGAAGAGTGGAAACGTACAAAGTAGATTAGTTTTGTTGTGAATCAAATCAAGAGTTATGTGCAGATGTTTCATGGTTGCAAAGAGGTCAGGAATGTTTTTCCTCCACAAGATTTGTGCTCCACCTCAACATCGACACAAAGCACTAATCTTACCAGCCCGTTTTGATTCTTCTTGCACAAATATAAATATACAATTTCAATATAACTCTAGAGCACTCTTGACGACTACACTGTGGAAAACAGATACAGATCAACAACACTGTTAAGCTTGTGAGACAGATAATCAAATAATAAATTTGAAAAAAACTTGTTTAAACCTCATTTCCATTGCCACAATGAATTTAATTACTTATTTTGTAATCAATTACATATTAAATTATATATCAAACACTTAATAACATAGACAGACGACAGGAAAATAGGTATTAATATAACAAGAAACAAAAACGATCATGTTATTTATTAGTATTTCTCTCTCTATATCTGTGTGTGTCCAGTTGTAAGGAGAAAGGGTTGCTGGATCAATATAAGGGCACATAACACAGTGTAATAAAGTAAAAATAAAGTTTTTCTCCATGGATGACCACATTTACCACACCCTGTTTCTTCATGTTTGAATGAGCAAACATCTGCTATGCACATGGTGTTTGTACACTCGGGACATTACTGAAGGACATCTGCAAGGAAAAAAAATGGGCTGAAATAAAACAGCACATGTTAGGGAATAAAAACATGTTCTTTTAATATATTGGTTTCCTTTTCTAAAATGTACTTAGATGAAAGGCCCAGACTCAAATCTGGATCCAATAAATGACCAACTCTCCTGATGTCATCTGAACCTCACCCTCTTTAGAGAAGAAACCAAGAATTTTCTCACACTAGAGTAAATAAAATTCAACTCCAAATGTAAAGTATGAGGAGAGTATGGAACATCTGTATTCTATAATCACACAATTGTTTCCTAAATTTACTCTTACTTTTATTTAATTGCAGACAGTATGAACCTAATATATTCTATGCTTGGAATAGTCAGCTTTTAAATATCCATAAGGCCTTCAACACATTCCATATATTTACCACTTTATATTTTTTCAATTTTTTTCCAACATACTAAAACAATGTTTTGGCACAAAACACACTGTTTAGGATACAATCTAGTGTTTCCAATCTTATTTGGTACAATTATTCCTGCAAACACATTTTAAGATGTGCAACAATACAACTTTGCTGTTACGTTTTCCGCACTCATTTTCTATTTTCTAGGACGGGACAGGGCAGAAGGGGACTTTTGGCCAGCCATTAAAGTATGCAGTTGATGTCGCAGACTGGGTTATGTCTTTGGATATTATAAGTGATGTCAAGATACAGAGGCGGTTGTGGAATTTGTGGGGAGACGATATAGTCTGAAAAAAGAAATCCACATTTTTCATACCAGAAGCCATCCATGAGGCTTTGAATACTCACACCAATGCCTACAATGTGGAGCACATCAGCAGAAACATGGACGATTAAAAAGCTGTATTCTACAGAGTAGGTAAGGTGGTAAAGAAAGGCAAAGCAGAGCATTGTTCGATTGTGCTTCAAGCAGTCGTTCCAAGAAACCATAGCCAGCATTCCTCATTAATTTTTTCTCAGTAGTGCTTTGAGAAACTAGTAAGAGATTTTACACTAATTCACAGTGTCCTTATAGACTCCCATTTGCATACTGTCCAAATAATTCTATGTTGCCATCATTTATATTCTCCACACATCACTAACATTGTACACTACATACTCACCTGTCTGGCAATTCTTGGTGAAACAGGGATGCCCTTATTAAAGAGCTCAATATATATAAATCATAACTGGCCTAGGGTGGCATGGTGGCATAGTGGATAGTGCTGTGGCCTTACATCAAGAAGATCCCAGGTTTGCATGTTCTCCCCGTGTTTGCACAGGTTTTCTCCAGCTACTCCAGTTCTCCCGCATTCCAAAAACCAGGGAACCATCCTCATTTGGGTGATGTGATGCAATATGTATACATCCGATATATAATTCTATAACTAAAAATAATATATAACATTAATATAAAAAAAATATATAATATATACATATTATATATATATAATACATAATTTTATAAATATATAATAATAATTATATTTATATATATATATATAGCAGCATCCTTATTTCAGATGCTTTGGTTTCAATTCAAGTATTTTGAAATATTAAAACTGGCCCATGGTGTTGGTATGTGATAAATGGGCCGAACTCCAAAGTATCAGTAACATCGCCAAGAACAATCTTGCTCTTATATGCCTATAGAATGTTGCAACACTTCTCTTTGGAACAATGTGTTTAGCAAATTAACATTTTAGCACATCATTATTCAACAAAATAACTTAATGAGGGTCTTATGAAGTCTATTTTCATGTTGGCGCATTTTGATTGTTGAAATACTCACAGGTTACTGAAGAGGTTCTTTGATTTCCCTGGAGCATATCATTGGCAGCGACTTTCTTGTTATTTTATGAGCTTTGCGGAAGGTAGTATTTATTTTCCTATGACGTTTTTTTTAAGAACAGTTTAGCTGAGCAGGCAATTCTTTTCTGCACTTCTTTATATGCTTACCACTCTCCAATCAACTTGTTGATGAATGATATTATACTTCAGTACAATATCTGAAACAAGCTACAAGGGGTTAGACAATGAAACTGAAACACCTGGTTTAAGACCACAATCATTTATTAGTATGGTGTAGGGCCTCCTTTTGCGGCCAATACAACATCAATTCGTCTTGGGAATGACACATACAAGTCTTGCACAGTGGTCAGAGGGATTTTAAGCCATTCTTCTTGCCAGGTCACTACG
>JAOUQV010000040.1:19675524-19687232 GCA_028565295.1 Aspidoras spilotus
CAGAGTGAGGTGGAAAAGACTGACACGCTGTGGCAACCCCTGATAAAAGGGAGAGGCCGAAAGAAGAAGAAGAAAATTAGGATTAATGTAAACTGTATATCTGTAAGTAAGCATACACTGACAATTGCAATACTATAACAACTATGTTTATTAAACGGATTCTTTTAAATGTAAATATTTAAAAATTTGCATTAAGCTAAAATAAATTCATACCTCAAAATAAATCTCACTTTCTCCTTAATTGCACTTAAACATTACAATGTACTCCATGTGCTTGAAGAAACACAGGTGCCCAAAATGCATAGAAAACTCAAATACAGCATGTATTGATCTGCATTAGAGCCAGTGGTGGTGTAGACAGACACAGCAACAGGTAAAGCGTAGTTTTTATCTTTGTTCTATATACAGTATTCAAGGAGATTCATCTAAAAGAGAGAGAGAGAGAGAGAGAGAGAGAGATGTGTGAGAGTACAGTCTGCTTATCTTGCTACTGATCTTGAAAAGGCAGGGATACTGACGTCATTAATCTCATATTGTGAAATCAATATGTTTTTGAGTTGGAGCGTGCTGTGTGTAGCATTAGCCCACAGATTTATTTTGGTACAAAGAACCCAGAACGCTTTAGATGCATTGAACATTTGAAGCTATTTGAACCCCGAAGCATTACACATATGAATAAAGGTGAGACTGTGGATAAGTACAAAAGTAGAATTAAAAATGGTTTAGAATTAGAATTACAAATGATTTTTTTCAGTTTACTGTGGTTTTGTTTTGCATCTTCTTGGTGAAGGCATTGTCTACAAACACTTGATCACTGTGTAAAAAGTTTTGATCAAATATCATGCTCTATAGGATAGGGATACATTGACGGAGTCTTCCAATCTATTATCAGCCATTGGAACCCAGGGCAGTTAAACATATTTTATTAATGATCTGGCGTTTATCAGCAGCTTGCACTCTACCAACTGAGCTAACTAGACTAAAATGATCAAATGAAATTATTTTTTTATTATAAATGCTAGAATATTTGGAAATTATTGTTTACTCTCTATATATGACACCATGCAGTGTGGATGGATACAAAACCCATAACATCCAAGAGTCAATCAACCCAACCCATGTAGCAAAATGTTTTATGGTTTAATAAAAAAGTAAGAACCCTTTGGCCATAATTCTGAATGATTGTTTTGAAAGAAGCATGGTGGTGGCAACAATTATATGAGCCTGCTATCTTTTCTTCTGGGACTAAAGTTTATATACTGGTATACAGCTGATGATTAAATAAAGCATAACATTTTCCTGATAATCATGTTAAACCTTAAAAAGATGTTTCAAAGACTTCAGTCACGTTCAGACAGAAATAATTCTTCTATGTGCTATTGGATCATAACTTTGTTAATACTGATTAAGTTATTGTTATCTTATTTTATGTATTACTTGGCCTGCTGTTTTATATTTTATTTGAGTATTTCTCTCATTATTTGCCATCATTAATCCTGTGTTTATTGTTAGAGGTTTTCTGGCCAGTGGCAGTTCATAATGTGTCTAGTTGGGTTTTGTAGTTTCCTAAATACAGGGGTTAGACAATGAAACTGAAACAGCTGGTTTTAGACCACAATAATTTATTAGTATGGTGTAGGGCCTCCTTTTGCAGCCTATACAGCGTCAATTCATCAAGAGGGGTTTGCCATTGATGTTTTGAAAGACAGATAAAAAAAAAGTGTGTGGACTAGATTGACAAGCTTGGTTATGGAAAAATTGACCTATAAACCTAAAGGCAAGTCTCAGGTGGATAGCAACACCATATCCAAGACTGGTTTAAACAATCCATAAATTGTCTCTGATAGGTAAACCACTCAAATTTTTCACAGGAGCACAGTAGGGCAGATATGGCCGTAATACATGGGCCTCAGCATCACCTGATTAATGCTTGAATGCTGGATTCATGTTTTTTCAGGAAACATGTATCTTTGTATGCAAATTGAAACTGAGACTTCATCCAGTAGTAGAAATGAGAAAAGGTGTTGTAAGCATATTTACACTAGTGGAGCATTTTGAACACAAGAAAAAATTGTGAATGGCATTCTCTAAGCCAGAATTTATGCATGCTCCTTAGAATGTGGATGTAAACTTTCGACATACACCCTCAGATAGGGAAGCCCCGGTAGAGTTATAGAGTAGCGTTATAGAGTGGGCCTTACAGAATGATGACCCAAATAGCTGTTTTACCCCTGAGGGAGGCAGGCCCATCACAAATTCAGGGACAATGGACAGGGTCTGCGTGGAAT
Organism: Aspidoras spilotus; assembly: GCA_028565295.1. NCBI lineage: Eukaryota > Metazoa > Chordata > Actinopteri > Siluriformes > Callichthyidae > Aspidoras > Aspidoras spilotus. The sequence goes on from JAOUQV010000040.1 coordinate 19,677,813, forward strand.
GTGCAGGCACTGCAAGATGCCTGCTCGGTGGCTGTGAAAAAGATTTTTGGTACAAGCATGATACACAATAAATCTTGATGCCTTTGCTCATGCTCAATTGGACAGGCTATCATAAAAAATATTAATCAGCAATGCCTTATTTCACAGGTTATTGGTACCAGTGGTGTAGGAAACCTAACTGCATAAAAGTCCATCAGGAGTATCAACAGGTTTCTGGTGGTGTACATTCGGCCTGAAACATCACCTCAACACAAAGCACTTTGCGGTCAGGACAGAGGCATATTTAATTCAATTTAGACATGGTATCAGTTTCTGTTGTTATGCTGGTGAAACACAACTTTATGTTTTAGCAAAACCAGATGAGAGACATTATCTGCACTAGACATTAGACAATGGATGCTAAACAACATTCTTCTTCTTAATTGTGATAAAACAGAAGTTATTGTTCTGGGACCACAGGCAAACTTTCGGATTCAAAAACATTAATGTATGCCTTTGTTAATTCCAGAATTACACTTTGCTGGCTTCCGATTAAATTCTATATTGACTATAAAATTATACTCCACACGAATAAGGCTATACATGGTCTCGCTCCACAACATCTAGGTGAACAATTCATATTTTATGATCTACCTTGCTTATTGTGTTATACATTTTTAGTTATGCTGCTCTTGCTAATCTTAGTGGAATTTGTAATCTAACACATGCTATAGATCTTAAATTACTCTCTAAGACTAAGAGAGTGCTGAGTCTGACCTCTTCTCTGACACTTGCCTGATCCTTCTTATTGGTCAATTTTACATAATCTAAGCTGCCTTGTGACAGTGTTTCATTGTAACATATAAAAAGTGCAATATAATTAAAACTGATCGCTAGACTGATCAAGATCCTCCCTTGGGTTGCCCTGGGGCTGTGACCATGTTTTCTGTGAATGTGTGTCTATTTGTGTTTGTCTTCGTGTGTGTCACTTTGTGTGTGTCTCGAGTGCGCGGCCACCCCGAAGGTGTGCTCCGTTGTAAATGGCGTGCACCTGAATTCCATTTTAGCTCTATTAGTTTCTTTCTTAAAATCGTGGGCAGAAATTGAGTTCAGTGTGTGTTAATTTTGTGTTTCTGCTGGTACCTATGTGTAGGTGTGTGTATGGCTGCCTGATTGTTTGTTTAGCTTCTTTTTATTATTTAATGAATTATTATTTAATAAATTGTTATTTAATATTTTATTATTTAATATTATAATTATTTGTTGTTTTTATTGTTTCATTGACTGTATTAGTGGTTTGCCCTTGATCCTTCTTTCTCACGTGCCATGTTCTTCACCAATTTTATTAAAAATAAATCTCTTTGCACTTCCGTCCTTTTTTCTCTGTTTTTGTACAGGATGGTAACCCCATCCAGTAGCAAAAACATGCTAAACATGGACTCATCTGACTACAGTACTTGCATAGTCATTCTTTCCATCTCAAATAACTTCAGGCTTAGAGAAATAATTTCTTTTACTGAGCAAAAATCAATATATGATTTTGTCTTGTTTAACAGTTTCAGGTTGCATTTCTTGATTCAATGTTGGACTGTGTTCACAATGACTTTCAAAGTACTCCTGAACCTAAGTGTATATGTGTTTTGAAACAATATTTCAGACATTAGTAGTGGTCTCTGAATCTTTTTGACATTAAGAACTGTATGTGGTGAGAGAGTTAATTAATTGCAATCTTGAGTTGGGAAACAGTTTGAACTGAGAATTCTCTCAGAATGTTTGACATAAAGTGGTGAGCTTTCTCCATCACTGCAAAATCTTATTTTGTACAGAATCTTTAATTCTGGAACCTTTCAATATTTTAAACATTTTGTAGTATTTTATTTACCAGCAATTTTATATAAAGTCCTAGCGGCAATGCAGACATGATCCATAGGCTTATACAGTGGAGTCTCACCTTGGTACTGGTCTGCAAAGCACTTTATCTGGCCAACTGAAATAGAAGTAGTCTGGTTTATAAGAGTCCAGACCTTTTCACTTCGTTTGAAACATCTGTCCACTGCAGGGTTTTCGGTGGTGTTGGGATCGTAGAGCAGTGGGAAAGTATAACAATCCTGGAGTGCATTGGCTGTGGTTTTTGTGGGGCTTGCCTTAATTTGCTCATTCAACATATGGTCAGATTAAAAAAACTTTGGTTCTTGAAATGAGTGACTGAGGTTTTTGAATTTTAGAACCTGGGTCATATGACAGCACTTCCTGTCTCCCTCATCATAATTAAAATAAGGTGGTAAAGTCTAGTTTTGGATGTTCCTCTCGATATGATAACCCCCAAACTGGTATCCACCTATACTGAGAATGGTTTAGTAGGATCTGGTTGTTTAAAAATTAGAGTTGTAGCATAAGGTTTCTTCAACCTCTGGAAGGCCTTCTGTAGAAGTTTGCAAACCTCAGAAATCTGTGCAGGTCTTTAACAGTCTTTGTTTGCCTTCAATTCACCACTGCCTCCACTTTGTTGGTTCCATTGCAACCATTTCTGGACCAACGTGGTACCCGAGAAACTTTATTGTTTGTATGTGGAATTGACACTTCTCTGCCTTTATAAACAATTGATGCTGAAGCAAATATTGGAGCACTCTGCTCACGTGGCTGACATAGGACTGAAAATAAGGGGATAAGATTAAGGTGTCCTAAATGTATGTTATAAAATTTTTACCAATAATTTTCAGAATACTTAATTTATATGATTTAGGAATGTACTTAGTGACAAAAAACGTTGGGTGTTTTAGAAACTCTGTAAGTAGAAACATTGTATGCTCCTCATTAAGTAACCCAACAGTCATCTTAAGAGGGGGTGTACTGTGGTAACAATACCCAACAGTCATCTTAAGAGGGGGTGTACTGTGGTAACAATCTTACTGCCAACTGATCCTTCATCGGTAGTCCTGACCTGGAGCTGGTGCCCCATGACCGGGATGTTCAGGGAATTCATGGTGGAGTGGTCTATGAAACTTCCAGCTTTTCCAGAATATACAAGGGCTGGGAGAAAGAAAGAGTTGTTTAGGTGGTTAATCTGAACTCGTATAATAACCTCAGGTACTAAACAGTATAGAGTCTGACTCACAAAATTACCTTGGGTTTATTTTGGTGGTTTGACTGGTGACCTGTCACAGTAACAGAGGATCACTTGGTATATTTCTGCCTAAAGTATCAGGTGGTCCTTGAGTGCCCCCCAATGGCCGTGTATATGACATATACATATTATGTATAGAACACACTTTTTTTATACTTCATATAGATTCACAGATATGACAAAACCATTTTGTTTAATAGTTAAAATTTCATATCACAGGCAAATTAAAATAAATTATTTTAATTAATTTGGCACCAGCGCAGCGCCTTTCTCTTTCCTTATATTATAGTGTTTGTTTTTGTCCTGTAAGTTTCTATGTCCTTGTTTTGTTTTGTGGGTCTGAATGGAACATATCTCATTCTGTGTATTACATATTGCAGATTTGACAAAAAATAAATTCATACTCACATTTATTCTGATAAAATGGAAGAAAAAAAGATATGGCTTGATCAATTTTGATAAAAAATGTTTTTTTTACCCTCCTCAGGCTTTTTAAGGCAGCCTGAATTTTGATGCATTTGGGGATTTGTGTGGAGTTTGCATGTTCTCCCCATGTTTCCTCCCAAATTCCAAAGACATGCATATTAGGTTATCTTGTGTCTGTAAAATGTCCTTTAATTTGTGAATGAGTGAATTGATTTGTGTGCGTATGTGCCCTACGATGGATTAGCGCCCCATCTGGGGTTGCTCCTGCCCTTGTGCCCGTAACCCCTTGTGGATTAAGTGGAAGAAAACAAATAAATTTATTTATTTATTATTTTATTCTGCGTAATTTCCATTTTTGTAAAACTGAATCATTTCGTGTTTTTTCATCAAGCTGATTTTTAGAGAATATGCCTTTATTCGTTCATTTAATTTCTATACCCGCTCTCGAACCGGCAGCACAGGGCGCCATGCCGGAAAAAAACCTTGAGAATGTGTCACTTTAGTCGGACACACAAAGGGAAATTTAGAGACTAATGAGCCTAATTAGCCACACGCACATACAAAGGGAAATTTAGAGACTAATGAGCCTAATGCATGTCTTTGGAATATGGAAGGAACGCGGAACACCCAGAACACAGGGAGAGCACGCAGTGGTTGTGCTACCCACAACGCCACCGTTCTGCCCCAGAAATCACTTTACAACACATCGTTTAATTAGAAATCTAATAAAACAAATTCTTGCATTCAGGAAATCTTTCTTGTTAATTCCATTTTTTGTGTAAAGGAAATTACAGAGTAATTTAACCAGATCTTAATTATTGTTTATGTCACGTAAACTCGTATTTTTATTGACAATTTATTAAATTATTTTATTTTATTAATAAAACAAATAAAAAAATGTATTTGAAGACACTTTCTGTAATTGTCTTTCTCTAAAAGACGTATTTGATTTGTTTATTAGAAGTGACGCTAATGACGCGCCTCTTCACACGCGCGGCATTTACTTTATATGGTTGGTTTCCGATGCGTCATCAATTCATAATGGCGGTAATGTGTTGTAAAAATGGGCGGGAAATACCCGGTGTTGCTCAGAAACACGAAAGAGGAAGTGAGTCATAGGTCACGTCCCAAATCGCTTTGAATATTACTAAGTAGTGTAAACACAAAAGCAAGTCAAAGCGCGGTTTACAGTCATTACATAGCGTTTACAATTATAGTGTGCGGTTGGAGACACAGCTGTATTTTTTTATGGGAAATACAACTTTCTTCAAGACAAAGCCAGTAGGAATTATTGACGGCTGTAGTGCGCTTAACGAGGAGTTAACGAAAAGTAAAAGCAAACAAAGGTTTTTAGCGATACGGATCCTATATCAGACACTTTGGGGTCGGTATACCTTTATTAAAGTCGCTGTGGTGAATAAACTCGAGGTGAGTTCTTTTAAAATTAATGTTACTTCGAATAAAGCAGTGCAAATTATGGACTAAAATATGACATATGACAAATAGCCATGTACACGTGTAATTGTGGTTTTGATAAAAATTATTTCTTCTGATAGAAATATAAAATTTTATTACGTTTCAGAATAGTTGGTTTGTTAGTAAAACAAATACAGAAAAAAATATATATTTAACGCCACGCTGCCATATAATAACTGTATATTTCTTTCCTTTTCGTTTCATTTACATTAAACTCTTATTGAGAAATCCAAGTATTATCTGACCAACATCATTCGAGTCAAGTCTTTCTTTACCACCATCTTTTTATTTCCTCACCCTTTCTGTCAGTACAGTGTATGGCAGGTGGTAATGTGTATATACAGAATGAAGTTTCCAGAAACGTGGTATAGATATAGAGTATGTTGAACCACGTGTTTCTTAGTGGGGTTTCTCTTTATTTCTTACCCTTTCTGTCAGTACAGTGTATGGCAGGTGGTAATGTGTATATACAGAATGAAGTTTCCAGAAACGTGGTATAGATATAGAGTATGTTGAACCACGTGTTTCTTTCTAAAATGTTACATTTGTAGCCTTCATATCGCCTTGTCGGTAGTGTGAGTCATTTGAAGTGTTATTATAAAAGTAACTTACAGGAATAAAGTAATTCCAGACTATTTTTGACATTGTTTAACACACCCGCAATTAAAAAATTAACTGAACGCATTTAATCATTAGTCACATCGATTTCCTCTTAGTTACAATCTGCACTATTCCTCTGTAAGAGAAAGATGTACATGTACTTTTACCCAAATTTATTCATCGCCGTCTTGTTGCGTGAATTATTTACTCTTTAATCACACACCAAGTCAACTCTTCAGTCAGATAATCAACATTGTCTGGAATCTCATGGCCACAGACGCAGCTACTGTGTGTAAACATTGGATTAGATAACACTGTCTTTTGCAGACATTGTTTCGTACTTTGTCTTACCAGAGATCAAGATCATATGGATTATTGATTTGTATGTTTTTACAAAACATTACAAACTATAAAGTATCATTTCTATTATTGAGTAACTAATTTTTAAAATTAATTTTTTCTTCAAATTTATCTTAACATATTAATCATGTTTGGATAAATATGGCCTGTGAATATGGCCTTGTTATTCTTTTGCGATAACTATATATAAAAATAAGGTTTACATGGTTCAATTTTTTTTCATTGAGGTTTGCTGGAAAGCTTCAAATATAATGTAAGCAGTTAATAAACGTACACCAAATTAGGCTGTTCTTGAAATGTGAGTATATAATATATAGAGATTCACTCGAAAGAGGCCCTGAATATTATTATATAATAATGTACGTTTTTAGGCATTTAGCTCACTTAAGAGTTTGTTGGTTGTAATCTGTTAGAGAGGGTTTTTCAGTAAGACTGTGTGTCTTGATGAAAATAATTTGGGTAAAAATACCAGTATTATTTTGAACAGTTTTATATTGCCCACCCATGCTATTATTATTTTTCCTTTGTCTTGTGGCCTTTTGCTGCATTTTCCATACTTTCATATGGGGGGACTGAAGCATCCAGAGGAAACCCATGCAAATAATAATAATTTATCAATCCCCATAGGGAAATTCTTTCTCTGCATTTTACCCATCCAGGGGTTCACTTGGTGTGCTGCCCCCTACTGAGGCGAACAGGGAGCAGTTGGGGGTTGGGTGCCTTGTTCAAGGGCACTTCAGCCATGACTTGTCATTACATCAGACAAATTAGCACACTTGGGCCTAAGGCATTTCAAGATATTGCACAATTCTGTTAATAGTATGTACAGTTTTAATTATTCACAAACCATTTGTTTTTTCAATTCAATTCAGTTCCATTCCATTTGTATTGAACCTTTGGGGCACTGACCAAAGCATCTTTACATAAATATATAATCTGTGTTTTATTATACATTATTTTTTAGCGATTTTTAGACAGAAAGAAAAAATGTAATGACAGGACGTACAAATATTCAATTGAATACACTACAAAACAAGATATTTAATGTTTAAATAGATAAACTTGATTTTTTTTATTTTTTTTTGCAAATTTTTGCTCATTTTGAAGTTGCCTGCAACACGTTACAAAAGAGTTGGGATAGGGGCACTGTGTTATCACTGTGTTACATCACCTTTCCTTTTGACAAAACTCAATAAATGTTTGGGAACTGAGGACACATTGTTGAAGCTTTGTTTGTGAAATTGCGAGCCAGAGATGCCGGGTGGGCACCAGCTGGCCAGAGGCCCCTTGTGGATAAAGCAGAAGATAATAAATGAATGAGCAATTTTTAAAATATTTTTTCAGCAGCAAGAAGATGAAGAAGGAAGTAAATGCTGCTGTGAACTTCCTGAAATGCTTGGCCTTGGAACGAGGACATGTTGATGAAAGCAAGGCCAAAGTGTTTGCTACTAAATTGCAAGAGCTGTTATATGAGAAGTACACAGACCACTGGTACCCAGAAAATCCTAACAAAGGACAGGCATACAGGTAAACAGCTCTTAATATAACTAAAATATCCAGCGTTCTAGTTTACTGAATCAGAACTGGAACCAAACTAACTAGCCTAAATACTGAAATATATACTGTGTTAACCTTTTTAGGACCTGATTTTTATTCTAATCACTTTTGTCCTCTGCAGATGCATCAGGATAAACAAGAAAACACCATGTGATGACAATGTGCTACAAGCCTGTGTGGAAAGCAAACTAAGGCCATCAGAGCTGGGTTTTCCCCATGAGATCACATTATGGATTGATCCACTTGAGGTGTCTGCACGGTAAAAAAAAAAAATTATGAATTTTTTCTGTGTTCACATATAATGATGACAGGTCCTTTACTGCACTACACTGATGTATGTACATCATTTGGATTTACATTGTTTGGATTTGTATTCATTTTTACAGTTCTAAATCATTTTGATTTATATACATTTGTACAATTTATTAATTTAACCGATGCATAATTAAGTCCATGATCAAAACCTATTTTTGAAGATTATAAAATTTGTTTTTTTTTTATGAATTCCAACAGGTCAGGAGAAAATTGCAGGCATTTCACAGTGGCTTGTTTTAGTGAAAAAGAGGCAGAGGAGGCGCTAGAAGAAAAAAAGCCTGACGATGTGTGTCATGTAGGTTCAGCTCAGGTAAATGTGGAGACATCTGACTACCATTCAGCGACCTCCTCTGATTGTGGCTCAGATGATTTCAGTGATACAGAGGAGGAGATAAATGAAAGAAATGTTGGAAGTGTAAATGATACAAAAGAAGAAAAACATTTAATTATTGCTACAAGACCCAGGGTGAGAGAGTCAAAGCCAAGAAAAATCCCCACATCTCAGGTTAGTAAGCCTCAAGAAGAAACCATCTGATGCATCTGTTCTCATGAAAACATTTACACTTTATACCAATGTTCTAGTATTATGCAAGCTAACGATAAAAAAAAAGAGAGAAGGTATGAATATGTATTCAAATACTGCATGTCAGTTCATATAGAGTACTCATATGGAGTAAACAATCAATGGATTAGGAACACCTGGCTAATAACGAGTTAGACCCTGCTTTTGGTTAACACACCGATGTCGGCGAACAGACGTCATAGGAAAGTCAACCCATGCTCAATGTAGCCGCTTTCCTTGCTAGTTTGATGATGGCCTCTCCACACTTGGCCATTAACAGTGTGACCTTTACCTGTACCTTCTTTCTTGGTACACTCCCCATATTGTGGTACAGACCACAGCTGTTGCTAAACCACTGGCATCCAACTTCTGGACTCAAAATATCTCTCTTCCTTTAAAGTCACTCTCTTTACCCATAGCAGATAAATGTTGCATTTTGCCATTCAGTGGGCAGATTAACATCTTATGCGATAGTCTAGGTAAACACTAATTAGCGGCACTTAATCAGTTATTAAGTGCTGCCAGGTGATCCTTACCTATTGACTGGTTTATGTCTAAAGTGTGGTTTATGCGTATAATCTATTTGTATAGGAAAGTTATTATATATTGTAAATAATCTTAAAAAATGTATAATATTAAATAAAGATACTAAACGTTGCGTATAATTTACAGGGGTTAGACAATGAAACTGAAACACCTGTCATTTTAGTGTGGGAGGTTTCATTGCTAAATTGGACAAGCCTAGTTTTGCTCAAAATATTGCAATGCACACAACATTATGGGTGGCATACCAGAGTTCATAAGAGGACAAATTGTTGGTGCATGTCTTACTGGCGCATCTGTGAGCAAGACAGCAAGTCTTTGTAATGTATCAAGAGCCACTTTGGGGTGTTTTGCAGAAGCAAGTCAGAAAACGTTTTCCTCCACTAGCATCACGTAGTGATCTGGCCACTATCCTGCAAGAAGAATGGCTTAAAATCCCTCTGACCGCTGTGCAAGACTTGTATGTATCATTCCCAAG
>JAOUQV010000040.1:19720530-19732827 GCA_028565295.1 Aspidoras spilotus
TCTGCTCTTACTGGTGCAATGTGCAATTAATGAAGATTGGCCACCAGGCTTGTCCAATTTAGCCATGAAACCTTTCACACTAAAATGACAAGTGTTTCAGTTTCATTGTCTAACCCCTGTATACACCAATGTATGATTGTTTCTTCCTATTACAGCAATAAATGTCCCTGTATTATACTGTATCATTAGTATTACTATTGTTACATTTCTGTATACATTTCTGAGCAAAATATAGATGTTTATTTAATGTAAAAAAGACAAAGATCTAAACCAGAAATTAAATGCAAATAAATTTAAAAAACAATTTTTAAGTTTTACATAAAATGGCCAGTAGTAATCCATGCACATTAAATAGACTCATCACAGTAACTCTACATCCAACACAACAGAGATTTTAAACAACTGTCCTGCTAGGACCATTTTATACCCTTTTTTTTCCAGTTTTAGAAAAATATATCCACTTAACTCATCTTTATTAACTTTCACTTGATACTTTATTTCACCTGGAAACTGAAACAATAATTTACTGTTAAGAAATCTTTAAAGAAAACCCATTATATTTAAATAAGCCGGCTTTGCGGGTTTTGGAGTTTTTTAACATGTGCCACAATAAGGCTGCGGATCTTTTAAAAGAATGGCCACAGTAGCACTGAAAGATGTTCCTACACTGTTTTTCTACTTGTTTTTTACTGCGTGACGATGCGATGCTGAATAGACGTCTATGGCAACCCAACTGCTTTGTACCACAAAACATTTGGCCACAAGCAGTGCAGACGTATCGTGTGGCCTCGGCATGCTGAACCTGATGCCGCAGAAGGTGCATGAGCCTCTGGAAGGTTCTGCCACACTGACACCTGTGGAGGTGTGGCCCGCGGTGCTGGTAGCGGTGGCGAACACACATTGAAAACTGGCGCGAGACTGCACCACACTGACGGCAAGGGAACACAGCCTTGGAGCGCCAGTTCTGTTGCATGCGTTTCGTCAGTGCCACATCCTTGCTCTGGTTCACAAACATGGCCAGTATTTTTAAGCGCCTCTGGGAAGAAGGAACAATCTGAGGAGATGAAAAAGACCTACAGAGATTCAGGAAAGGAACAATGGATGCAGGTATGTGGTCTGTTTGAGATGGCAGAGACACTGTGCTAGAGACTTGCGACAAAAAAAGATGAGGAGATTGGATTCCAAGAGATTGGTGTGTAGGTGTGTGGATTGACATGTTGGTCTGCAGTAGATCCTTCTCCTTTGCACTTTCTGCCTGTGTAACCATAGAAATAGGTGTAATTTGTCCTTGGCATTTGGATGAAAGGATGATCTGGGTAGAAGTACAAGGAGAATAAGGAAGAGATTGAGTCAGCATTTTTGCTTGCAACTGACTTAAACCTTGTCCAATTATTTTCTCTGTAACTGTAGAAATGGAATTTAATTGTTGTTCTTGCTCTACGTTTACATTTAAATATGCTACTTCCTTATTCTCTGGGCAATTTACGCTCGTACCCGTGAACTGTACTTGGGCCTTCTGTGTAGCAGAGGTGGGCAAACTATTGCGCAAAGAATATGATGTGGAATATGATACATTTTCAAGCGTCTGAGCTGTAAGCAGCAAATGGACATTCTGACTGTTGAAGCGTTCTTTAGAAAACCCAGAAGCAGGTGATGGCACAAAGTTCAGAATCATAAATGGTGGCTCATTTTCATTGCTTAAGCTGTTGGGTGGAGTTATTAATTCCTTGTTTAACTTGCTGCAAACGTGTTGTTTGAAAATAATCTGGTTGGGACATAGCTGCAAGCACATTACACACATGAATTTGGTCAAAGGATGCTTCTCTATTTCATGATTCATTAACATCTCCTCAGTGGAAAACTTGCTTCCGCACAATGAACAGTTGAAAAGATTTAAACACCTACACCGTCCCACATTGGACGCTTTGCTAACTCCACAGCCAGGACAGATCTTTGGGTCTTTATGTAAACTGTTTGCAGGATTTGAATTCACAGAATCAAGTGGTTTCTGTTTAGTCTTAATAGAATTGTCTGTCTTGCAAACACCACAATCTTCATCTGAGGATGTGCAAGATGTATCTGAGCAAACATCATCTGAAAATGTGTATTCAAAATCATCCCCTGGTAGAGTGTCACTGTCGTCATCAGTTTCCTCAAGACTTTCCTCATATTCTCTTATTACTTCATCTTCCTGGATAGGTTCACAAAAGTCATAGCTCTTCGTCTTATTATACGCCATCTGTGATGATTCTGACATAAGCACTTTAATAGCATTATTTCTGTGTTTTTTATCGTTCAGTAATTGTAAATTCCTTGCTATGCGTGCACTTCTCCGACGGGTGTAAGGCAATGATACTTGATTTGAATTAATTTTATGATTTGCATACATTTTTCTAGAGAAATAAGAATGATCAAGCAAAATCCGGGAAACTATCACATTGTCCTGTAATGTGTCAGTATCCTTATAATATATTTTGTCTGCATTGTTACTAAACACATGCATATTTTCAGTGCCGACATTTCTAGAATTATTCGTCTGGCTTTGACTTGAACAATGAGTGTGATCGGGCATGCCTTGGCACAATTTCTGATTATCCACTGAGGTCCCTTGCTGGTCACTTTCAGTATATGAGTCTTTAGGGGATTGATTACTGTCCTTTTTATTAATAACAACAAACACATTTTCATTGTTAGTGTACAAAAATGTATTGCTGTTAGTTGTCCTGACAGAACTGCATGTCTGCATGGGTATATTGTTACAGTCATACACAGGCTTGGTGACTGTATTATTATCCTCTTGAGTCTCTGTAAAGCTGTTCCCTTTTGTTAGTTTCATCTTTCCAAAATCAACTTCTGTTTCGTCCTTCGCACACTCCACTCTGACTTCCGTCATCTTCTTATCCACATGTTCCTTGTTTAGGGTATCATCATGTTCCACACTCCACTCCTTTGGCCCCATGTTCTTGCTGCAGCTTTTACAGAATATACTGTAGTTGGGATGAGCATTTTTCAGGTGCAAGACCAGCGAGGTCGGGTGGGCGAATTTATTCGAGCACAAGTGGCAACACACGTCGTCTGTTTGTTGGTTTGGAAAAGTCAGGTGCCTTCCACACTTGCAGAACACTTCCTCTTCGCTGAATCTTCCTAAATAAATTTCCTCCGCACTAGACACCAGCTTCGGCACACAACATGTAACTTTGCACTGCAAAAATAACAATGAATAAATGAACACAATAAACTTTTATTAGAAACAAAGATACTGTATACATCAGACTATCACTGGATAATAAACACCTCTTGTGTAGTAATAATAATACATTTTATTTGATGGCGAATTTCAAGGTCATCTTACAAAATTATTAAATTACATATAAAGTGAAAGCATAAAACAAATAAACAGGCAAGGAGATAAAGACAGGGAGATAAAACAGGCAAAACTGATAAAGTGTCCAATTTGTGATTATATCATAATCTGCTCTTGTATATGGTGTTGAACCCTACACTGCACAGCAGAGGGCAAGAGGCAACTGCTGACAAATAGCTGGAGCTCGAACGTGTGGTGGCAGCCTTTCAGCAGCAGCAACTGCACACATGAGGATATAAAAAGTCTTCACACCCCTGTTCAAATGCCAGGTTTTTGTGATGTAAACAAATTACAGCAAGACAAATATTTTTACAACTTTGTCCACCTTTAATGTGACCTATAACCTGTGACCTATAACCTGTACAATGCAATTAAAAACAAACTGAAACCTTTAAAGGCAGAAAAATATATATAAAAAAAAAAACTTACAATAACCTGGTTGCATAAATATTCACACCCTTAAACTAATACTTTGTTGCAGCACATTTGTCTTTTTGGGTAGAAGCCGATCAGTGTGGCACATGTTGATATGGCAATATTTGCCCACTCTTCTTTACAAAACTGCTCCAAATCTGAAAGATTGCGAGGGCATCTCCTGTGCACAGCAATCTTCAGATCACCCCACAGATGTTCGATGGGATTCAGGTCGGGACACTGGCTGGATCATTCCAATGCCTTAATCTTATTCCGGTGAAGCCATTCTTTTGTCGATTTAGATGTGTGGTTTAGGTCATTGTCATGCTGAAAGATGAAGTTCCTGTTTATAATTTCGTCCACCCTGATTTAGGCCCTAGTTCCAGCTGAAGAAAAACATGATGCTGCCACCACCATGCTTCACTTATATCTTTGAATAATGAGATCCCCCTGAATGATCTGGCAGCTCTTTGCGAACCATGGCTTGTGCTGGATGATGTGGCTACAAAATGTCAGGACAAACCTACTAGAACAGCTAAACTTTATTTGGGGTTGATCAGAGGCACTTTAGTTGGTGACAGGTGTGCGCTGACTCTAATTTAACATGCGTTTGATTGTAATTGGTTAAATATGAACACAGCCACAACCCCAGTTCTAAACGGGTGTGCACACAAAATTTAAAAACCTAGCATTTGAACAGGGGTGTGTAGACTTTTTATATCCACTGTAAATGTATCACAAAGAGAATAGAGAAACGATCAACAACTTTAGCCAAAAAGTTACACAGTGACCAGCCACATAGGGTTGTTCCAAGATACAAGCATCAAACTAGCAAGTTTAACTGGAGCAGTTGCTGCATCAGGCATAGGCTGACTTGTGTATGGAGAAAGTTTGCGAACTTGTAGAGCTGTTCCAGAGCATCTCTGTGCTGCAATTAGCCAAAAAGGTGCACCACACCGTTCTGTTGCTAATCAATGCGCTCTCTTTAATTGTTCTAACTGTGTATGTGTCAATACAATATAAGACAACATACATCACACAATTCAGTACATAATCTATAAATATAACGCTGAGACTTGCATTATAAAATCTCAACCGTCTCTAAGAATCAACTTACTTCATTGTGTACATCATCTGTTTGTTCGTCTCGCCGTCCGTCCAGACAATTAGCATGAGTCGTATCGTTACTAGTGGCCTCCATGAAAACGGAATTGCAGCAACATTGGCACGATAATCTGCACCATCACACTCCAATAACATTCATGAATGCATTTAAAAGCGATTGAAAGAGTCAAATTCGGGATAGTGATCACTCCATTCCGCAATAAAACAAAAATAAAATCCTAACCCGATGGAGACCCTGCGTTAAGTCGTCACCCAATGTTTTAGCTAACGTACAATTCAAAGTTTGTCAGTAAGCTAACCAAAGTGTCAAGAGGATTCATTATCACTACAGTTTGTTTCGAAGAACTGGTAAAGCTGCATTTTTAGAGACTTACATTATTTAAAATGGTTATACTTTACTACACACGGGTTTTCATCTCTGTATATAATTAATCGTGGGTTTTTTTTTTATCCGGATATGCCAATTAACTGAAACTATACGCTCCTTCCGGTTAGCTTCACACAGGAACCGGTCCGTCTTTTAAATAAACCCCGGTAAGTTTATAAGAATAAACATCAGTTCCGGTTTCAAGTTTAGAGTTTTTACTGCTAATAACCACTTTATTCTATAACCACTGTTTTCGTGAACAGAAAAGAAAAATGCGAAGGATTATCTAATTCGTGCTTGGATATTTTTTTAATGATTTCACCCCAGAGATGTAAAGTAAAATAATTTTAAGAGATGTTTCAGTCTCAAAAGATCTATTACTTTTTTTTTTTTTTTTTTTTTTACAAATGTGATATTTCAAACTTACAGTAAATAAAAAGAAGTGGTTTAAAAGAAGTGAATTCCTTTAAGTTGTTTTCTCGAGACATAAAAGTGGGAAAGCCTGTATTGTATTTTTAATTCCATGAACCTTTATAAATATGTTTTCTGTACCTTTAAAATCTCTTAATATTTCTTTCGTCATAGAACCACGTGACATTAAAAGCCGTCGTGCGGGATTTTGTAGGGTTTGTAAAGGGCAGCACGGATCTGAAGCGCTGGCGGTTCACTGCAAGAATGTCCTGTGGTCCTTTCTACGTGTGGAACTCGCACAGTCTCCCACAGTCCAAAAACATGCTAAACTGTCCCTTACCACTGACACGCGATTGTAAAGCCCAGTCTGCTCATCTAAAGCAAATATGTGTTTGTAGCTCTATACGACAGTTATAGCATCTTAGTTGTACAGTGTCAGGACAGGTGTATCTAACTAATCACAGATATTTTATCCTAGTATTTACAGCAACAATTGTAGACTGAATTAGGTTTGTCCAGATATGCCAAAACTATTCCTTCTTTTTCCAAATAAACGAATTCAAGTGTAGCAATCTAGGGTTGCCATGACGGGGCGGATACGTAAAGATCAACCATCATGCACCATGCATCATGTATGCAGACTGATTGTGATTTTGGGTTTCATGGCTTTGAGACATAATCATACAATAACTTATGATACAAAACTCATTTACAACCTAGTTAATATTTAACGTTTTTCTGTACAGTAAATAATTAGGCAGCACAGTGTGTTGCATTTCTACCTTACAGCTCCATTGTCCTTAGCCTGAGTTAGTGGCCATCTGGTGTTCCTGTATGTTCATTTCTGTTTAAAAAGCATGTTTAATTCTGATCCAGGTTCTGCCGTTGTCTCACGCCCTGACAAAGAAGTGCATTGGGTCATTTAATGTGTGTAAAATGTGTCTATGCTGCAAAGGAATAATCGTCCCATCCAGGGAGATTTCACACATTACGTACAGTGTTCTGGAAAGAGGCTTTGGATCCACTATGACACTAACCAAGTTACAGTACCACTCAAAGGTTTGCACATATCTTCTACTACTCATCATCTCAAATTTACTTATAAAAAAATACAGTTAATTAAAAACTATTCCAGGTGATATCTCCTGAACTGAGAGAATGGCAAGTGTGTGTAAAACTGTCATGAAAGCAAAAGTTTTAAATTTAAAACAGTGCATCGTTTCTTTACCAATCTGTTTTCTACATATTCGTGATTCTTCATATTCTACAACATGAATATAGCTGCATAAGATATAATAAACACTGAAGGGGAAGGTGTGTCCACCCTTTTGAACTGTAGTGTAGATTCACGAACGTGACTGTATGTGAAAAAATATTCTATAGACTCTGAAGAGATCTTTTTTGATAGGTACAGTTCATAACTCAGCTCTTTGGCCTAAAACTCTGACAGACTACCTAACAGATTAGAGCCTAAGAAGGTATACCAGTGAACAGGCTGACATTTTATAGTTGAATAGTTAATCAAAATATTAACACTGTTTTGATGAATCTGAGCACATATGAATTTGAGGCTCCTTCTCCGTCACATTTCTAGATTCCTAGTTTAGGACAGTAAGCGGCTGTATTCAGACAGCGCCGAGGACTTCTTCACCCCGTCCCAAATTCTGGCAGCATAGTGGAACCTGTACAGGTATAAAAAAGCCACTTGCATTAAGTGAAATAAGTAAATAAGTGATAACAGATAATTTTTTTATTCAAACTTATAAATAGGGTGTCAATTACTTGTAAAATCCGAACAAACTGTGTATTATTTACACTGAACAATCACTGGATAAGGAACACCTGGTTAATAAAGGGTTGGTCATTTTTGACAGCATACAGACATCAGGGACTCCACATAGTGGTACAGATCCTCCATACATGAGTCGACCCATGACAGCTGCAGAAGTTCTGCAAGTTCACCCCACTAGTGATCATATTGCCCAAAGGTTATCTCATCTCAAACTCATACACAAGTTTACATCCATACAAAAGGTTATATACAGTACACAAGTCACAGCCAATTTAGCATCTCCAATTCATGTCTTTGGACCAGAATCAATCCAAGGGAACATGCAAACTGCGCACAGATATTTCCTTCTTGCTGTGAGGCAACAGCACTACCCAGTGCACTGTCCTACCCACCCAAAACTAGTAAATGTAGCCTTGCACTGTACAGCGGACAGATCAGCACCTCCTGTGAGTCGATTGTGATGTATCGACCAACTAAGGAACTTTATCAATGACCATATGCCAGCAGCAAGGTGTCACTAATCCAGTGAATAATCATAAATAATTAGTAAAATACTGACTATTAATAGTCTCAAAAATAAATATCTACATTTTAACAAATAATAACATCTTTACAAATCAATAATGCAATAACTCTATAATCTACAGTATATTTAAAGATCACTGTTCAACTGTTACATCTGAATTTGCATACCAGTTTTTCTCAGTGAGGATTGTGTGGGAGAGCTGATTGCGAGGCATGGCCAGGACTTGGCTACGCAGTTTCGACACTAGAGATGAAAAGCTCGGGTGGCCTTTGTAGTCAGGCAGCAAAGAAAAAAGAGGAGCAGAGCCAGAACCTGGGATAAAAAACAACAGACACCAGATAAATGTTTCTAGCCACATTTTCTAGAAACTATGGTCATAATCCAGTTTTAACAATTTAGATGAACTGAAAGACAAGCTTTAAACAATAATACGCGATCCACAGGTCATTCTCATGCTAGTTACAATAATTGCAGTCTTATTCAATTATAGAGTTTACATTATAATAACTGCATTTTTAACCACATTATGTTTCCGCAGTGGCTCATTGGTAGCTAGTTAAACATTTTTTGTAAGGAAATCAGCATTCGACATGAGATTTAACCATTTCTCGGAAAGGCGCATCCTTAATTATCTAACAGGTGAGGTGCCGAATCCGGCATCTGCACAACATGGTGCATCCAGTTCTCCGAAGCACACATATTGAGAATCACACCGCAACATCTGTTATGTAAATCAGTGATTTCTTTCTCTGTTGACTAAAATATAATCATTTTCCTATTCTTTAGCTATAAAATAAACAGAGATTAATATTGCGTTCGAGTAACAATCTTTGTTGTTAAGATACCACGTTCAAAGTAGTTGATTTCTGACATGTGATGAATGTTGAGGTCAAATGAGTACATTCAAGTACACAGTAAGTTCTTCATCATCACCTTTTTAAGTCATTACTTGACAAAGCACTTAAGTTGAAGGCTTTCTTTGGATCTACATACACTATATCCCCAAAAGTATTTGCTCACCCATCCAAATGATCAGAATCAGGTGTTACAATTACTTTCATAAAATCAAGCACCTAGGCATGCAGACTGTTTTTACAAATATTTGTGAAAAAATGGGTCGCTCTCAGAAGCTCAGTGAGTTCCAGCATGGAACTGTGCAACAAATCCAGTCATGAGATTTCCTCGCTCCTAAATACTCCATGAAGCGGTAGTCCACGTAAACTGACAAAACAGGGTGAGCGGCTGTTGATGCACATAGTGCGAAGAGGTCGCCAACTTTCTGCAGAGTCAATCACTACAGACCTCCAAACTTTGTGTGACCTTCAGATTAGCTCAAGAACAGTGCACAGATGGTCGAGAATCAAAATGTGATTCAATGCCGGTGAGCAAATACATTTGGAAATATAGTGTATATTGGTGAGTTGCCATTTTCACAGATGAAAATCAATCAGTATTTCAAGTATTCTCATTTCACTGATACTCATCTGGCTCATACCTCCATGGCCAGCACTCATGTGTACCTTAATAAGGTAAGTACTTTCATTTGATGTTATTAGAGGCTATGAGGTCATACACAGCTAAGTACTGTTAAGCTACTTAACTGTGTAGCATAAGCCTGGCGTTTTATAACTTTGTAATGGTTAGTGATCTCTCTTATACAGGGTATTAGACAAAATTATAAACATAAATAGAAATCCAGCAGACCTGCTCTTGACAAAGCTTCATCTCCATCGCTCTCTAAAAGTGGCAAAAGGAAGAGATTCACTTCATTTTGAAGGTAATTTCGATCCAGTCCAGGAAATATATTACAATCCAACATGGATAACATGCCTAAGAAGTAGAAAAAATAAAAAGAATAGCTATAATATTAAGAAAAATAATAATAATGCTGTTGTATATACAAGGTGCATGTGCACATAATGTATGTGTAAATGTAAGCAATAATATTAAGTGCTGTAACAATAAGTGAAAAGAGAGACTGCTAGATAGTTATACTAAATACACACCGATGTCCCTCCAGGAATTAAACCCTTCCATTATTTTATATCTTACACCCACTTTTGTCTTCTCTAAAATGACTTACAACCAAAAAAGATGGACATGGTAAGAAGCTTTTTCGGATGAACCTTTATATTTGAGGTGGGAGTGGGCCATCAGTTTATCCACAACCATGTGCATGTCTTTCAGGTTCTGGGGTGAAAACGCCTCCCTTCTTGCCTTGTTCTGCAGGAAAACTAAAAAAAACATGGTCATTAAAACAAATATGCAATGTGTTATTATGAAGGTATTTTCATTCACATGCTGCCAATTACACTAAATGATCAATGGATTAAAAACACGTGGCAGGTGGAAGTTTTTCTATGATTTGAGTGAACTGACCACAAACAGTTAGTTGCCTGGAGGTGTGGTGCATGGTTTCCAGCAACAGCTGCATTTGTGGGCTGTTTCTGCACCATGATATCATGGATGATCCAAAAGTGGAGGAAGCCAAAAGTCATATAATGTAACCAAGCAGAGCTACTGCAGCAGGCATGGTATGAACACCACTTAATGGAGTCTTTTCTCTGATGTCTGTATTGTGTAATTAATCGAAAAATTGAACCAACCGGTTATTAGCCAGGTGTCCCTAATTCATATTCCTGCATTAGCAATCAAAATCTATTTATTCGGGCATTTGCGTGAAATGACAGCAATAATGTAATGGTGATGTGATTTTGGTACAACTAGGCTTACTGATGTGAGGATAGTATTCTGATGCATCCTCTGGTCCCGATGATCCCATACTTTCGTGGCTGGCAGATGGAGTTGACGGCTTCAACATCTCAGCAGTTTGCAGAAACCTGATTAGCAACAGAAATCAAATCATACCATATTACCAGTGTTCATGATATTATCTCTATATAATGTGAAGATGTGAGGGTTGCGTCAGGAAGGGCATATCCGGCGTAAAACATTGCCAGATCGTAATGCGAGGGAATCGCTGTGGCGACCCCTGGTGACAGGGAAAAGCCGAAAGATGAAGAAGAAGAAGAATGTATAACAATAAGCATCAAAAACCTTCCACTGAGAATAACTCGATTTAGGTTAAGTTGAGAATGACAGTGCATCATTTGAATACAATAAATGCTTACTGGGTTAGGAACACCTGGCTAACAACGGATTGGTGGACACCTTTTAAATAATTACAGTACATAAACACAATATGGTGAATATCGTCTTTGTTAGCTGAACCATGCACGCTACATCTGTTACACTAGATCACCTCGCAAATTCAGCACTCTCCTACCAGATATGAAAACATCTGGATGGCTCACATGGATGTTTGTTACTGTTATCTCCAGTTTTGGTACACCTGTAATACTGTGATATGTAATTAACAATGTTTCTGAAACACCAGTACAACAACTTTGGGCAACTAGAGTATCTGTCTCTGGTCAAATTCGCTCTGAAATCAACACGTTATATGGGAGCTGATTGTGATGCATCAATTGGTGAACCTTATAAAGTGTCATATCACCTGCCAGGTGTTCCTAATCCAGTTTTTGTATAAAGGTTCCATGGAAAAATCCACTGGCTATAATTTGGTTTCGATATCAAGGACTACCATTAATCAGAAGTGATAGCGTATTAACACAAACTCTGAGAAAGTTCCAAAATTTCGGTTCTAAGGGGCGACGTGTGCAATAAGCATGACACAAAATGCACTCTACGGAAGTAGAAGAGTCTTGTATTGTTTACCATGACTGTGGTAGCCGAGGTTAGACTGGACCATAAACATAAACATTTATGTGTCACGACTAATGTTGAATGTACTTGCATCGGCAAGATCACAATAAAAGGGAGTAAACGAAAATACTTGAAGTATACATATATATGAAATATATGCTGACTTTACAAATTTTTCAGGCGGTCACGTTCTTATACAGGTCCTCTGGGAAAGGGGCATAAAACATGTAAACAAACATATGTCGCACCCATAAACAATACCTAAACAAATTCGTCTTACCTGTAGAGGTTGAAGTCTGTGAACCAGTCCTGAACCACAATTACAACGTGACACACAGTGAAGAGAAAAGCAGCTATCTGTAAAGACTAAAGGACACATCAGATGCAAGGAAGTTAAGGAACGTATTTCACTGGTCATGAATGAGTAATACGTATTACCAGATTGATATACAGGGGTTAGACAATGAAACTGAAACACCTGGTTTTAGACTACAATAATTTATTAGTATGGTGTAGGGCCTCTTTTTGCGGCCAATACAGCGTCAATTCGTCTTGGGAATGACACATACAAG
>JAOUQV010000040.1:19734351-19744396 GCA_028565295.1 Aspidoras spilotus
ACACCATACTAATAAATTATTGTGGTCTAAAGCCAGGTGTTTCAGTTTCATTGTCTAACCCCTGTATATCATAGTATAGAAACAGACTGATCCGTTGCCCTTAGCTAGTTGCCTTCTGCTGTGCAGTGGACAAGGTGTTCCTAATCCTGTAATCGTCCAGGTCTATGTAGAAACCCATCCAATATTGACAGTTTACTTTTAATGGATATTTATACGTAGTGTTGTAATGACATAATGACAGCTCAGTCAAGTACTGCGTCTTAATTTCATTGTATTATTTGATTTAATGCAATCCTGATTAGGAAAAGTATAATAATTATCAGCAGCAACGGCAGCAGCATCCTACCCTCCGCTCTCGCTGGCCGTAGTCTCTATCACGACTGGGTCCGGAGAGATTTTGTCCAGGTGCTCCAAGCTCTCTGTCTCTCCGTCTCCGTCTCCTCCGTCCCTGGCCGTACATCCCGGGCTGGCTGTGTCCAGACTCCGACATTGTACAATGTTTTCTTACAAACTGTCACTAACTGGAGTCTACATAAACTGTGTAATTGTATGCACCTTGTGCGTACTGCGTCTAACAGCGTTATTTAAATTACAAGCAATCAGCTCGTGTTATCAATGCAGATTGCTAATACGAAAATAATATAAAAAAATAATGTTAAGCAATGTCACAGTTCAACATGCATCATTTTAGATACGAGTTAACACACCTTCCTAACCTGTGCGCCGTTTTCCGAATCCGGGCAAAACAAGAAGGACCAAAATAAAAAAGATTGTCGTTAGGGAACATCGACTGATGTTTTTAGGTTCCGGTGTGAAACTTTTGCTCTGACCGCTACAGCTTACATTTATTCTTATTAAATATAAATGGCTATTCCGTATTTGGCTATTATAAATGGCTATTCTGATGTGTGTGTGTGTGTGTGTGTACGTGTAACATATATGTATCTACTGTTAAAAATTAGCAAATATTTGAATTAATTCCGACACAGTGAATCAAATATTTCATCTCTGCTCGTTAATAAGAACCGACTCTTTCGGCTCCCAAAACGGACAGAGTTTGTGATGATCAGTGCTAGTGTTGATTTGCTTGTCTGTGGCAAAATTGTTCCAACTTCTAATTTAGAGAATAATATTTCTTTGCCATTTATCTAATGCAATCTGTTGAAATAATTGTTAAATAAGCATGGCATTTAAAAGGATTATATACGCCACAGGGATAAGCTGACAGAGCTTCCCAACTTTTTGTCAGGTGTAAGATTTAGAGATATTTAATTATCCTACTGCATATTTTTGGACTGTGCGAGATAACTGGAGCTCTCAGAGGAAACCCACACAAAAAAACAGGACAAACTCCAGTGAGCCCAAGGCACACAGGGCCACCAGTATAATCAATAGTTAGATTTATTTTAATTCCTGGAGAAAGCATGCAGATGTCACCTTTAACCTTTATTTTAGGAGTCACTTCCATGCTAAAGAAAGCTCTGTGTTTAAACACACTGATCTGGGACATCAACAGTAGTGCCACATATTCTGGTAATATTTAATTGACGTTATGTGTTGAACAACAGTGCACCCAGGAACTAAACCTGGCAGCAGAATTACCCAGTACACCACTGTGCTTTTCTATAATCAATGGTCAGTCTAAACTTACCATCTTGCCAATAATCAATATAGCATATGCCGTCATCGCTTGAGCGAAGGTTGAATACACAGATGTGCTCTGTGGGATAAGGATAAGCTGACCAAGCTGCTTTCAGATCTTGTGTCAGATGTACAGGCAGACACACATAAGTCTAACACATGTTTTTGTGTCTGAGTGAACACAAATCCCCACTGCCACACTCCAAATTATAGTAGAAAGCCAACCCAGAATAGTGGATATTATCATAATAGCCAAGGGGGGTTAACTCAGGAAAAGAACATTCAGCAAGAATAAATGGTCTTGGTGGTAAAGTGTTTACATACATTTTGCTTCATAAGGTTTAAATAAGACTTATTTGTCCATAGATATTTGTTTTTGCTTTGAAACATAATAATCATTTTAAGGTGTCCATTGACATACAGTTGAGTTAAAAATGAAAGCAGTGTATGTCTGTGGGGGCGTTGTTAAAAAAATAGTAGTGTGGTTAAAAAAACGGAGACCAAGCTTAATCCTCCTAATGGTATTTCTTTACATTTGGTAATATTTTTTTTGTACGCATAGGTGTATTTTGTTTTTTGCAGTACACAAAAGTCAATGATAATCTTTCAAATTGAATAATTTGGTATTTTAATGTAGTGAGATTTAAGTATACCTTCAGTATAAAGGTTGTTTGATGATATTAAGGGGCGGTATACCACAAAATATTTCCCATATCCTTATGTTGCCTGAGCCATTAATTGAAGACATGCTTTTATGTTGATTAAGCCAAATTATGACCCAAACATCTGAATGTCCCTTACCTGTAATGTGTAATTTCAGTTACTACACATCAGCTTGAAACTATTTGTCCATTCTCCTATGACCTCTCCACAGAGAACAACAGATATGGACTTGATAGTTTATCTTTTTTGAACAACACACCTAAGGTGTAAACCTTAGTTTTTGTTGTGTTTGAAAATACCAGACTAGAAGATTCTAAAATATTTAAAGACCAGCCTGCAACAACAACTATGCTACATTTACAAGTCACTTAAATCACCCTTCAATCACCTTCTAATGCTTGGTTTAAAGTTCATGTGCAAAGCCTTGAGTTGCTTTCATGTAATTAGCTGATTAGGTATGTGTGTTTATGATCAGTTGAGCATGTGTACCAAAGAAAGTGGCCAGTGAGTGACTGAGTGTGTATTTACACCATATTTCCAAAAGTATTCTCTTACCTGCCATGACTCACATATGAGCTAATTCATAGGGTTCAATATGATGTCGGTCCACCCTTTGCAGCTAGAACAGCTTCAAGTGTTTCGGCACTGCTGTCCACAAGCTTCAGGAGTGTGTTGGCAATTGTGTGTTGGGTTTTGTTTAATCTACTGAACCACAGTGAGAGCCATTATACACAAACAGAGACAACTTGAATCAGTGGTGAATCGACTATCTACTACCAGTGACTGGTCTACTCTTCTATCTCAAAGAGTAAAAGGAAGGCTCATCTAAAGAGACTCTTTCAGATATTCTTGAAGGAAAATGCCTAGCTATTACTTTGTACATGCATTAGGACAATGATCCAAACTACCCACAACAGTCCACCTCTGTATGGGAACATAATCAAGGTTTGGAGACAAAGTAGTATGCTTGACTTGCATTAGAAACTGTGGTAAATATGTAATTATGAAGTTTGTGCATAAAAATAAATCAATATGAATCATATCAAAGTGATACAAAAGAAATGTTGATATAAATGTTGATATAACCAGTTATCATCTTTTGGGGCAATTGTTTTCACACGTTTTGAATAAATCCTAAGCTTCAATAAATGGTTATTTAATAGTTTATGTATGTTCAGTTTTATTATAGTGCTTGAAAAGCACACTATTGTTATTCTCTTTCTTGTTCTTAAACACTATTCAGTGTTTAAAACAGCCCAAACTGCTGAGTATGTAATCATAAGCAGATCTGTAAGATGTTATTATGGGGTTGATTAGATTTATGGTTTTTAAAAATGAAACTTTCCATCGGAAAATGGGAGAGATTTTTTAAACTGCTTTAAAAGTCACTTTTCGAGCTACAGCCATGAGTACCAAAAGGCTCAGACCTGGTTCCGCAAGGACCAGATGACAGTCTCACTATCACTCTGTAAAATCACTCCATTCATTTCAATGGGGAAAGGTTACAGTATGTGACTGACAGAGAGGACAATCGAAACAATCACAACCTGCTGTAAAATTCTTATATTTCCACCTAGAAACTCCATGTAAATTGGAAGAATTGCTACTATTTAAAATGTTAGAATAACACTCAAAATATCTCATCAGTTGACTCAGTTGTTTGAGTTATGAGCATGCTTTTCTCAATCCATAAAAAAATGGTGACATTGTCAAAAATTGTCTCAAGATAAACAAGATGAAGTTCAGTTTCTTCCGTTTTGATTTGTTCAGCGGATGAAAATTGTGCTTAACCAAGGCTTATACAATACTAGCTGCATAAGATATTGAGGGAGTTATGTAAGACACAATATACATCAAACATGGTAAACACTATTTCAAGCACTCAGGAAATGCACATCTACTCTAATTATTGTAATCCCTGCAAATTCTTCCACATTCACTAACATAAGAGTCAAACACTCTTACTGAAATAATCGTGCTGTTGACTGTGATATGTAAATAAATACATTTAAGTTTAAAATCTCCACTGACTTTGAATGGGGCTAATTTGAAACATCAGACATCAATTACAATCAATCCATTTCAGCAGGCTCAATTTACAGTCATCTTTTGTTCACTTTGATAAATCTTTACAAATCACCCAACACAATCCTATGGGAGAGAACAGAGTGCGAAGTCACAATTTTTTAAAGGCAGTGCTGACAACTTACACTCCCCCCCGCCCCCATGTTTTTACTTTTTATTTAAACTCCTCATACTTCCACAAAGAAGCTTATAGAGTAAATTTTATTATGTATAAGACAGTGGGGTAGAAAGTATTTAGCCAGCCACGGATTGTGCAAGTTCTCCTAGTTATAAAGATGAGAGGTCTGTAACTTTTATCAAAGGTTACACTTCAACTATGAGAGACAAAATGAGGAAAAAATCCAGGAAATCACATCATATTTAAAAAAAAATTGTAAATTATGATGAAAACTATGTATTTGGTCAACTACAATCAAGCAAGATGTCTGGTTCTCCCAGACCTATAACTCCCTCTTTATGAAACTTTTCTGTCCTCCACTGGTTAGACACCTGTCCAAACATCAAACTGTTAGGCTCCCATAAACCAACTGTGGGAGAAAATAGAGGACATACAGCACCACTGATAATTTCCCTCGATCTGGAGCCCCACGAAGATCTCATCCCATGGGTAAAAATCATGGGTAAAGATCTGATGAATGACCTGCAGAGAGTTGGGACCAAAGTAACAAAGTCTACCATCAGCAACACATTATGCTAAGACGGACTCAAATGCTGCAGTGCTAGGTGTCCCCCCACGGATTAGGCCAGTACATGTCCAGAATCGTCTGAGGTTTGCCAGAGAGCCTATGGATGATCCAGAAGAGGGAGAATATCATGTGGTCAGATGAAACCAAAATGAAACTCAACTCTGTATTTGGAGAAAGAATAATGCCACATTTTACCATACCGACTGTGACGCATGGAGGTGGAAACATGCTATGTGGCTGTTTTACTGCAAAGGGGACAGACAACTAATCAGTGTTGAGAAGGGAAAAATGAACTGGCCCATTTATCATGAAATTTTAAACCAAAACCATCCCATCAGTGACAGCATTAATGATGGAACATGGCTGGGTCTTACTGCATGATGATCTCAAACACACTCACAGCTCGGGCAACGAAGTGGATCCATAAAAGCATTTCAAGGTCCTGAAGCAACCACATAGAAAATTTGCAGAGGAAGTTGACAGTTCCAAAACATTACTGCTCTAGAGGAGATCTGCATGAAGGAATAGACCAAAATAACAGCTAGTGTGTGCAAACCTGGTGAAGACCTACAGGAACGTTTTGACCTATGTCATTGCCAACAAGGGGCATGTTACAAAGTATTAGGTTAAAATTTTGTCGTTTACCAACTTATTTTCCACCATAATTTTAAAATAAAGTCTTTAAAATCTTCTGTACAATGTGATTTCCTGGATTTTTTGTTTTAATATCATCTCCCATAATTGAATAGTACCTATAATGAAAATTACAGACCTCTCTGTAGTAGAACTAGCACAATTAGTGCCTGACTAAATACTTTTTGTCCCCACTATGTAACACCCAGACCTGTGTGCTGCCTTCCTTTTGAAGTGCATAGGGAGCAGTCGGGGATAGGGTGCCTTGCTCAAGGGCACTTCAGTCATGACTTAACTGGAGAGCGGCTCAAACAGGCGATCTTTTGGTTCCTATCACTCTACCCTATCCATTATGCCACGGCTGACTGCATCTTTCATCTGTAGCACAATCTAAATAAGTGGCAGAATAAATATGGAGACGTTTAAAAGCTTTTAAAAATGAGGAAAAGCAAACATATTAAAATGTTAAATTATTACTGTTTATTACACTTAGATGAAATTACATACCCCCCCCAAAAAAAAATAACATGTATGCTTGATGTTTCATGTGAAAATAGCAAAGAAATGAAAACAAAACTGCTAGCCAGCCCAACAACAACACCCCCACCCCCCATTAACTACTTCAAAGGCACATGCAGTTCAGGCAAGTATCAAAAATTATTAAATGAAAAAAATATATATAATGTAACATGACAATAGTAATTAAGAACGTAAGAATTCTTGATGCTTACGGTAAGAGTATCAATCTTTTTGATCTTAGGGGTTCTTTTCACCTCGTATTATTAAAGAAGAGTAAACAAAAGGGAAATATGAAGCTCAACCGCAACACAAAGAAAAAAAAAGACAGTGTGACAGTGTATGGAATGTTTTTAATCAATGTTCTTGTTGGTTAACACGTGAAGAAAATGACATTTCTTTACTACCTAGACTGTCACTTCTCTGCTTAAAGATTAGGGTTGTTTATATCAAATTCAGTTTAAGAATGTGCGTGTAAAAAAAAATAAAAAAAAAATGCAACTGTGCATAATGAGTATGGCAAATGCTCCAACTCCGAGACAAATGGACAGAACAGGATATACAAATCTAAAAGAACTTGGAGCTGAAAACTTGCTTTCGCCTGCGCACATCCACAGTAATGAGCTCACTATCAGATGAAAATCACTTCCTACCTACTCCCTCCCCTTGATAACAACCCCTTAAAATCTCCCCTCAACCTCCCTCCCTTACCCCTGCCTTCATACAGACATTCCCTTGGGTGGAATAATGACGTTGACAAGGAAAGGAAAAAGGGAAAAATTAAGAAAAGGAAGAACGAGGTAAAAGCTAGATGATTCAATGGTCTCAGTGTGGATGGCATGATGAAAGCTAGATGTCAGGGGAAGGCTGTATGGAGATGGAGATCAGTTTTCTCTTCCTTCCTCAGCATCCTCGCCATCACCCTGGTTGTCTGAGGTCCACAGCTAAGAGGAGAAGACAAATATCAACACCACACTCTTAACTTGCATTTCAAATATTAAGCTAAGAATGAATGAAACATGAATTTCCTTCAAAATTTGTACAGGGTGATTCATTCGAAAGAGGCCCCAAGTATACTGTCGTAAATCCCTTTCAGATCATAAAAAAAAAAAAAACGCTTAAGTGAGCTCAATGTGTATTTAGTAAACATGTAAGTAATGTTAGTAAGATAAGTAAATATGTACAGGGACCCTTTCAAGTGAATCTCCCTGTAAAATGCTTTACTGCTTTGCCAACGTATTTATATAATACTTACCCCTACCTTGCTAGAGTGCTAGCCAAATTAAGTCTCTAAATTAGTCATGTATGGATGGACTAGCTGGCTAGTATAGAACTCCCAATTTCAAGACATGAAATGTTATAAAATGAATGAATACTTGATTACACATGAAACACATGGCTAATAACTGGGTTAATAAACATTTTTTATTAATTACAGCATGCAGATATCAGGGAACAGACTCCACAAGGTGTCCAACATCCTCCATATGTAAGGCGACCCAATTTTTGCCGCCACAGTTCCGCTAGTTACCTCTTGCATCAAGAAAACATGGATAACCACTGTGTGCCTTTTGAATGAGTTTGTTGATTGCGCCTCCACTTTTTACAGCCATGATATTCTGGAATGGCTACAACTCACAAGTACAGATGATGTTCAAACATCACACCTCTGGCCTCCGAATATCTGGCTGCGGCCAAAGTCATTCAAGTTGTGCAGTGGACATATACAAATCAGTGATCATTCAGTGTACTCTAAATATCATGGCAATAATAGTTTGAATTAGCTATTGTGTAAATGAGCTTAGTCTGGATAAGCTCACCGTCAAGTTGTCTCGCAGCAGCTGCATGATCAACGTGCTATCTTTGTAAGATTCTTCGTTGAGTGAATCGAGTTCTGCAATGGCCTCGTCAAAAGCCTACAAGAAATTGAAAGTAGAAAAATTTGAAAATGTTATAAAATACTATACTTTTTCATTTATCACACACATGATACACACACAGGGCTGTAATGTTACAGAAATCAAGATACTGAGGGGAAGCCAGCAGATGTTGTACATATGCATTTATCCTTGAAAACCAGAGAAGTATGGATAATGGTACAAGACACTGTTTAGAAGAACAGCATACTTTGATTAAAAATTGATTGGAGCAGGTGAAAATTATAACATGCAGACAATGACGGGCTGTTCAGCTAATATGATCTCCAATGTTTTAAAATAAAAGCAAGAGAAGTGGAAGAAAATGGAAGACTACCATTCGAATAGATCGAAAAAATATCAATAATCAGCTCCAGGATTACTGTGACAGTTGGAAGACACCTGTGTGAGGCAAATCTATTTCCGAGAAGTCCCTATGCCTACATAGACATGTATTAAAGCGGATAATTTTACAAAGAGAACGTTAACTGGCCTAAAGAGAAATGGAGAAACATTTTGTGGACTGATGAAAGTACAATTTTTCTTTTTCATTCCAAAGGCAGGAGACAGTTCGTTCAAGCCACAGTACACCTTGAAAAAAGTGAAGCACGGTGGTGTAAGCATCGCAATATGTTTCAAACTATGGTGCCTGAATAATGAACCAGTTTGCATAAATCAAAATACAAACCCGATTTCAAAAACGTTGGGACTAAGAACAAACTAAATAAAAATGGAATGCAATAATTTACAAATCTCAAAAACTGATATTGTATTTACAAAAGATAACAGGGAACTTATCAAATGTCCAAAGTGAGTCATTTAGAAATTTCATGCCAAATACTGGCTCATTTGAAATTTAGTGACAGCAATACATCTCAAAAAAGTAGGGGCAATAAGAGGCTGGAAAAACTAAAACAGAAAGAGCATCTTTGAGTGGCAGCAGCTCTCAGAAGTAAAGATGGGAAGAGGATCACCAATCCCCCTAATTCAGTGCCGACAAATATAAGAGTGATGTCGAAAAGGAGTTTAACAGTGTAAAAGTGCAAAGAGTTTGAACATATCATTGCAATAGTGCATATCATCATCAAAATATTTAGAGAATCTGAAAGAAGAAGACCTTGCATTTTTCAACATGACAATGGCAAACCACATACTGCATCAATTACAGCATCATACCTGCGTATAAGAAGGGCATAGGTACTAAACTGACCAGACCTAAGACAGTTGAGCAACTAGAATTTTACATTAAACAAGAATGGGTTAACATTCCAATTCCTCAACTTGAGCAACTTATCTTCTCAGTACCCAGACATTTACAGACTGTTGTAAAGAGAAAAGGGGATGTTTTACAATGGTAAAATGGCCTTGAAATCTGGTTTGTACTTGAAGAGGTCATGTTGTTACACTGAAGAGGAAATGCCCTTTGATTGGGTAATTTAACAAGACAATGACCCTAAACACCCCACTAACTGAGCAACATCTTGGTCTCAGTCCAACAAAATTCAGACGATGGAGTGGCCACCCAATCCCCAACCCTTATAAGATACAAAACATGTGGGGTGACATCAAAATTGCCATTTTTGAGACAAAACTAAAAAATGCAAATGAATGGTGTGATGTACAGATGCTGGTCATAATATTGGAATATCATAAAAAAGTTGATTTATTTCTGTAATTCCATTTAGAAAGTAAAACTTGTATAATACAAATTATATTATACAAATCCATTACATGCAGACCGTTATATTTCAAGTGTCTATTTCTTTTGATTCGATGATTTATAACTAACAACTGATAAAAGCCCCAAATTAAGTGTCTCAGAAAATTAGAATATTGTGAAAAGGTTCAATATTGAAGAAACCTGGTGCCACAGCTTATTAACTCAAAACACCTGCAACGGCCATT
>JAOUQV010000043.1:23363-33687 GCA_028565295.1 Aspidoras spilotus
CAGCAAATCGAGTGATCCACTGTAACGCGGATCTACCTGAGGAGATGCACCACTGGATCGGACTCTTACACAAACCCAGGGGAGAGACAAGCAGAGACGGGCAGGACTTCATCGTCAGAGGTGAGACAGGATTACCTTTACCACGTTTACATTTATGGCATTAATCAGATGTTAGGTGCCTTGCCCAAGGGCACTTCAGCCATGACTTGTCGGTACTTGGAATTTAACCAGGGACCTTCTGGTTGCAAGGCTGGTTTCTTAACCACAAGCCTACAACTGCCCAATGTCAGTGGTGCAGCAGTGTTCAGTGAGAGAGACAGTGTTAACATTGCTATAGAAGGAAAGACAGAGTGAGGGTTGTGACAGTGGTCAAGTATAGTAGAGGAGACAGGAATGTTATGAATGACAGATTGTGAGATCTCCCACTCCTGACCTGCCTGTCTCTCTCTCTCAGGTTGGCTTCATAAGGAGATGAGGTCAAATATGATGAGTTCATCTTTAAAGTTGAAGAAGCGATGGTTTGTTCTTACAGTGAACTCTCTGGATTATTATAAATCCTCTGAGCGCAGTTCATCTCGTCTCGGTACTCTGGTACTCAACAGCCTATGTTCAGTTGTCCAGCCTGATGATCGAGTCTTCAACGAAACAGGTACAATGGCACATTAATTGAATATTGTTTGTTATATTTCATTAATTATCTGATTAATTAACATGTAGCACTTTTCTGATCATTAATTTTGCAGGTTACTGGAATGTCATTGTTCACGGTCGCAAACACTCGTATCGTCTTTACACCAAACTCCTGAATGAAGCCATGAGGTGGGCATCGGCCATCCAAAGCACCATCGATAAGAAAGCTCCTACAGTGACGCCAACACAGCAACTCATCCGAGAGATAAAGGTATTCAGTAATATGTCACCTCACAACACAAACTCCACAATCACACTCACACCATACACACAATTCACTTTAGAAACACTGACACCAGGGGAGCTGTGAGAATGCTGGCCTTCACAGTGAAATAATATAAGGGGTGTGTTTGTGTGTCCTTTTCAGTCGGTGGCGCCACACCCACTTTCTCTCTAGAGTTAAAACTCCAGGGTGGAAAAAGGTAAAGCGGTGTGTAACATCTGTGTGGAAGTACTGTATGTGTGTGTAGTGTGTGTGCTTTTCTGCAGTGTTTGTGTTGATGTTCCTCATGATTATAATGAGCGCAGAATCATAAACTCAATAGAAGCTTTATTGGCATGACAAATAAGGGCATTCATATTGCTAAAGCGTAGTTTAAAAATAGTTTAAGTTGTAATAAAATAACCAAAAAATAGACAGTACCCAACTATAAAATAAAATGAAATACATTAAAATAAAATGGAATTACTATACAATATAAAAAAGTATAACTATAATAATAAACAGTGCAAATATTAACAATAAAATGTAAGTATTTAGGTATTCATTAGTATTTTCTAATGGGTGTGTGTGTGTATATGAGACGTGGTTACCCACTGTCCCTCACCTGGTGGCAGGTGTTTGTGTAGAGTGCTTCTAGGGTGTAGCTCTTTCTGTGTTTCTCTAGTAGGTGGGAAGGTTTGTTGTGGGATGAAGTTAAACTCTGGGTTGGTTTTATCAAATTTGGAGAAGAATTGGAAGATGATGTGATGGTACCTGATACACTGGGTGAGGAAGTGCAGCTCTATCTCTACTGTACTGAGAGTGCAGTGCTGGCACAGCCTCTTCTCTCGGGGTAACCAGGTCCATCTCCACGGCCAAATTGTGTACACTCAGTCTGTAACTTGTTGCACACACACATAGAGAACTCACAGGGTTGTAGGTAAACACACACTGAACCTTTGTTTATACATCTGTGTGTGTGTGTGTTTGTTCTTTTCTTTCCTGAACTTCATCTAAAACTTTCTTTTATTTATAGACTCTCTACACTTCTGGGTTGAGCCTTTATTCTACAGGTGATGATGTCATGGTGATACTGAGACATAATTGGTTGTGTGTGTTTTAGGCAAACAGTGTGAATGTGGAGGCGGTGGAGCAGATGTACTGGAGAAACCCCATACTGCGATACACACAACATCCATTACACTCGCCACTACTACCTTTGCCTTACGGAGACAGTCGTGAGTTATACACACAAAAACACACATACACACACAGATGCAGGTGCCAAGACAAACCTTGAATGTTTTTTCTTCTTCTTTCTGCCCCCTCTTACCACTTCTTCCTTCTTGCCCATTCCTTTCTCTGTGTTCACCACTGCTGCCCCATTCTTTAATTTGTCTTTCTAAACCCCCCTCTCCCTGTCTGCCCCTACTCAATGTTTTTTCTCCTCTCTCTGTCTCTTTCTCTCTCTTTCTGCCCCTTTCCCCTCTCACTCGGTCCCTCAATCTTCCCTTCCCACCCCCAGTCCATAAGGAGCAGGGTTACTCCAGTCTTCAGGATGAAGCAGTGAAAATCTTTAACTCTCTTCAGGAGTTGGAGGTGGTCTCTGATCCAATCCCCATAATTCAGGGAATCCTACAGACCTGTCACGACATCCGGCCAATCAGAGACGAGGTCTACTGCCAGCTCATAAAACAGACCAATCATGTGCCTCAGCCACACAGCTTTGCAAGCCACACCCACTGGCACCTTCTCACCTGCATGAGCTGCACATTCCTGCCGAGCCGAGGCATCCTGAGATACCTGAAGTTCCACCTGAAGAGGTGAGTTCTCTCAGAGAAACACTCTAAGTCAAGTCCAGGTCTGGAAAACATTACTGCAGGTTAAATCATTTCTATGGGCTCTGTTTAATCTAAAGAGTTTAGGGATAAGGAATTCGGGTTGAAGGTTAAGGAGTAGGTCTAAGGGATTATGTTATGGGATTAGGGTTTAGTGTTTAGGGATTAATTTTAAGGGTTGAGGGTTAGGGATTAAAATTGAAGTATTATGGTTTAGTGTTTAGGGATTAATTTTAAGGGTTGAGGGTTTAGGGTTAGGGATTAGGGTTTTATTATGTAGGAATGTCATTATATAATATATACTACAGATATTAAAAACAAACACACACACAGTGTGTTACTGTAGAGTTAATGTAAAATTACAGTGTGTGTGTGAATTGATTTCAGGATCAGAGAACAGTTTCCTGGTACAGAGTTAGAACTTTACTCCATCTTCATTACTGACTCACTGAAGAAAACAAAGACACGTGAGTGTGTACCATCACAGGAAGAAATCATCGCTCTGAGGAACAGACAGGAAATGACATCAACAGTTTACTGCCATGGGGGCGGAGCCTGTAAAATCTCCATTAACTCGCACACTACAGCAGGAGAGGTGAGAATTATATTGATGGAGTTTAAGTATAAATCAATAATGAGTAGAGATTGTAATTCTGTCTGTCTGTCTGTCTGTCTGTCTGTCTGTCTGTCTGTCTGTCTGTGTAGGTAGTGGAGAAGCTGATCCGAGGCTTGTCCATGGAGAACAGCAGGAATATGTTTGCTCTGTTTGAGTGCAGCAGGCATGTGTATCGTGCTGTCGAGAGCAGAGTCATCGTCGCTGATGTTTTGGCCAAGTTTGAGCGGTAAACAAACATGCACACTTACACACACGTACCCACACATACATACACATATACACACACAAATATACTGTTATATTTGATGGTTTGCTCCGAACAACTGTTCTGTAGATGATTTGCTCCGAACAAACTCCACAATCACACTCACACCATACACACAATTCACTTTAGAAACACTGACACCAGGGGAGCTGTGAAAATGCTGGCCTTCACATTGAAATAATATAAGGGGTGTGTTTGTGTGTCCTTTTCAGTCGGTGGCGCCACACCCAAATATACTGTTATATTTGATGGTTTGCTCCGAACAACTGTTCTGTAGATGATTTGCTCCGAACAAACGCAGTGCTCTTTTACTTCTGTTAAAATTCGAGGGAAAATTTGCATGAATTGAACAAAGTGATCTTTTATTTCATGCTTCTTCTCCAAAGTATTTTTCAGTGAAAAGAGTCAATTAAGAGCTTGTCTCTATTGTTCGGTAGATTTATTCTTGGAAAACGAAATGTTACACACTGGTGTTACCCACCTGTTTTCCTGATTCTGAGAGACTTTGTTTTCCATTATTATGAAGAATGATTTATCGTCAATCAAATCCTGTGTCACGTTTTGTTTCAGCGAACATGGTTTTTCCTAAGGGCCATATCAGAATCAGAATATCCAATTTTTCTGTGCTTCTCTTTAACGCAGATTGCATTAGTGCTAGGTTTTACATGGGACGTACAATAATTGCTTAATAAGTGCGTCCTGAGGACATTAAGTTCGGACAGACCGTGTTCTGGATCTAATTACGCGTATCCTGTTATGACCCATCAAAGATCTAATTTTAGGGCAAAAGGTTAATTCTTTGGGCCTCTGGTCTGTTTGCGTACCTTATGGACAAGAGAATTTAGGTGTTGTAAACGATAAATTTTGTTTTTAATTGAACGTAGCCCTGGACTTTACAATCTCTGATGTAAATCTATTGTTTAGAACTAAATCAGATTAAATTAGTGGTTGTAATGGAATGCCAGTTTTTCCATCTCTTGATCCTGAAAGGGAATGAATGGTGTTTCTTACAAAAGCTTGTGTTCATATCAAACAAGTTGTTAAAGTGTACAGAATTGGATTTTAGTTTATCTTGAAAAGATTTCAAAGCACTGAGGTAACGGCTGATTTAATTTACCGTCTACTAACTCGCATGCGCTAATCAGTCAGAGTAAACTAAATTTAGCACACATGTATGGCACACAAAACCGCCGGCGGTGTTGGTTTGAGATGCATTGCTGACAAGTGATCTTATTAAGGTGTTTACATGCTGTCTCAAAGCTATCATCATGATTTTACTCCACACCATTTGGCAATTCTTCCTTAATGCATTTCCTGTCCGGGAAAGCTGACGGTGCTTGATTTCGGCACTGTACAAAACTGATGGATTCTGCTTTTGTTGTAGATCTTCTATTGCACTTATATTGCAGTCGTAGCTACTTTCTGTAGGATTTGGCTAGTCTAGCACTGGCTAAAATCATTTGTTCTGTTCGGCTTTTTGCTTCACTATTAATTCTTTACGCTCAACGCAGGCTACTCACGCTTTTGCTCACACTTGTGAAGCTGGTGACCTTTCTGACTGCTTTTAGGATCCTCTGGAATACTCTTGAATGAGATGCGTCTGCTTCAGCAGTAACATCCATATATTTATTGCCTGAGTGTAAACTCATTGTGAACTTGTAGACTTAGTTTGTACAAATCCGTAAGAATAGATCCTTTCTCATCTTTAGAATATAAGCAATGAATAGATAGTCATTGTCTTCTATTGTCTAACAATGGCTTCGTCTTTTTTACTGTTCTGTCTTCACAAGCATGTAGATTTATGAAGCTAGACAGTAAAAAAAGATTCCTCCAATACAAGGTCTCCTCTTTATGAATTCTTTACTGAAGGAACTGCTCTTTTTTATAGATCTGTAACCGCAATACAAAGAAAGGTATAATAACATTAAACATACTGATTATTAGTAGTTCTAAAATACATAATACACAAATGCAAGGTAATAAAATATATATTTCTACTTACAAACATGAATAATCCTTCGGATTAAATAGTACACGCGAGTCTCGCTTAATTCTTATTGGCTGAATTCTAGAAAACCACTATTTATATACTGAAGCTATTGAAATCTGTGAACTGTTATATAGTATGTCAGAATTCACTCTGAAATGACCTAAACACACATGAATATGTTTTTCTAAAATATCACAATAACTGCGCCCACAAGCACAACAGGTGTGTTTGGGTGTGTTAGGTGTGTCAAGACCCAGCCACATTTCATATTCAGTGCTCTCACTGATGGAGAGAGGTTTTGGCTTAAAATCTCACAATACTGTTACAAGACGTCACTGACATCTAATACAAAAAACAATCAATGTGGACAGAAGTGCAGGGAAAGTTTTTTTTTTTACAAAAGCCAGCCAAAAAATAGTCCGTGAGGGAAAAGGTGAGGATTGTGGCATTTAAGAAAATGGGGTCAGGTGGCTGCTGTTTCTGATCTTAACAGTCTGTTTTAGTCCTCGAAATCCAGCAGCTGTGAAACAACAAAAACAGAAAATAAATAATAATTAAATAAGACGATCAGACACTGCGGAAAACAACACGTGCACATGCACAAACATTCAAAAAAGAATTCATAAGACGGCTCTCTCCCTCCTCAGGTCTGAAGTGCCTGTAGGCTAGGCGTGAGCAATACAGGTCTTCAGGAGGGGTGTGGATTAGGATCTGGGGTTGCTGAAGGGTCATAGGGCTTCTTCTTCTTATTATTATTATTTTTTGAAGTAGTGATGCCCACCTCAGCCAACAAGGAAATACCTGAGCTGCACCAGCTTGGCGAATAAGTCCTCCTTTGCTGCCCCTCGGGATAATATACACACAGACTAAAAACACGGATCAGTCGTCCATCAGTCTCCATTGCATAAATGCAGCCCCAAAGCATGATGTTTCCACCCCATGCTTCACAGTAGGTTATTGTGTTCTTCAGCATTCATCTTTGTCCGAACACGATGAGTTGAGTTTTTTACCAAAACATTTGAGTTTGGTTTCATCTGACCACATGATATTCTCCCAATCATCTTCTGGATCATCCATATGCTCTTTGGCAAACTTCAGATAGGCTTGTACATGTACTGGCTTAAGCAGGGGAACACGTTTGGCACTTTTGAGTTCCTCTCTGCATAACGTGTGATTATCAATAGCCTTCAATGTCTTCCATTGTAAAATGATTGTTGATCACAGTTGATCTATTTACACCTGCTTGCTATAATGAAAATTGTACTGTACAAACATGTGCAAACAATCCACACACACACATTTTTAGTATTGGGGTGGAATAAATAATTTAAGTTAATTGTGTGTGTGTATAATAATTATAATAATTATGATTGTGTGTTGTGTAGTTTGGTGTTGTCAGATGCCGGGTCACAGTGGAAGTTGTACTTTAAACTCTACTGTTTCCTGGATGTAGAGAGTTCACCGAAAGAGGGAATCGAATTTGTCTTCATGTTTGAACAGGTAAACGATTCAGCATACACGACTCAATGTTTATAATTTAGTTTTTAAGACTGAGTTTGTATTACTCTGCATTTATGACTCAGCGTTTATGACTCATTTTATGACTCGGTGTTGTTGATTCAGAGTTAATATGATTCTGATTTTTTTGACCCTGGCTTTGTAACACTGACTTTGTGACTCGGACCTTATGACTCTGACTCTGTATTTGTGACTGGGTTTATGATTTGGAGTTTATGACTGTTTATGACTCCGTTTGTATGACTCCGTTTGTATAACTCAGTTTGTATGACTCAGTTTGTATGACTCGGACTTTATGACTGTTTGTGATTGGGTTTATGATTTGGAGTTTATGACTCTTTTAATATGACTCATTGTTTATGACTCAGTTTTTATGACTTGGTGTTGTTGATTCAGTGTTTATGCTACAGAGTTTAAGACTGTCTGTTTATCATTCAGAGTTTACAATTCAGTGTTTGACTCAGTGTTTATGACTCTGTTTGTGATTGTGTCTATGATTGAGTTTATGATTTGGAGTTTGACTCAGTGATTATGACTCAGCGTATATATAAATATATATGTACTGTATGTTTCTCCCCTCAGGCTCACGAGTCGTTAATCAGTGGCCATTTCCCAGCTCATGAGGACACATTGCAGCACTTGGCTGCTCTCCGTCTTCAGTATCTACATGGAGATGCAACTGCAGTGAACTGGAATGTGGATAGCGTTTACCCTCTAAAACACATCCACAAACGTA
Source organism: Aspidoras spilotus (assembly GCA_028565295.1). Taxonomy (NCBI): domain Eukaryota; kingdom Metazoa; phylum Chordata; class Actinopteri; order Siluriformes; family Callichthyidae; genus Aspidoras; species Aspidoras spilotus. The sequence goes on from JAOUQV010000043.1 coordinate 31,219, forward strand.
TCCTTAACAACACACGGGGAAGAAGTGGAGGTACGCTGGAAAAACGCCGCAGCAGTTTCCTGGAGGGTCTGAAGGCAGGAGGGTCACTGAGAAAACAGAGGAATATCCAGGATGAACAGACCATGATGGACATGTGGGTAAAGGAGGAGACCGAGGGGACCAGAGCCAGTATTAAGGAGAAATGGAGCCGCCTAAAGGGACTGGGCCAACAGCAGGCCATGATTAAATACATGGACATCGTCACCCAGTGGAGCGGATACGGTTCGGCACTGTTTGACGTCCAGGTCAGAGACATAGCACCAGATTTAAATATGGTTATTTTCAGTGTGATACAGAGTGTTTACTGTGTGTATCTGTTTTTCTGTTTAGTCGAAATGTGGTGGATTCCCCTGTGAGTTGTGGTTAGCTGTGTGTGCTGAAAGTGTTTCAGTGTATAAGAGAGGTGAAGCGAGACCGCTGGAGACATTTCCGTACGAACACATTGTGTTTTTCGGGGCTCCGCTACCTAGTACCTACAAAATCAGTGTGGAGGGGCGGGACCTGCTGTTTGAAACACCACAGGTAACGCACACACACATGCTTAACACAGTCATTATACACACTGTATATACTACACTGCTCAAGTAAAAAATTGAAGGATCACTGAATCGCATAAGAGAAAGTCAAAGTAAACCATATCAATCTGTAGTATCAAATTCACCAAAGAGACAACATCAACACAACCCCCCACACACACTCTCTAAAAACTAAACGGTTGTACTGGTGAACACTAAAAGATTGTATGCTATATTCTCAAAGCATAGATCATATACGAGAACAAGGGCTGTTAGACATGAAATGCAGGACAGGACTGTAAAAAGCATAAACCCAGCAGCAGGACCACTATCTGCTCATTTATGTGAGGAGGAACAGGAGGCGCACCGCCCAAGCTTTACAAAGTAACCTCTAGATCTCCCAAAAACAAATTAAATGAGGGTGCCATGAAAGCCTCTAGTGGGACCTGTGCTCACAGCCGAGCACCATGCATTTAAATTGGGGTTCCCAGACAACAGAAAAATTGGCAGGTACATCTTTTCTTCACATATGAGAGCAGGCTCACACGGAGCACATGTGACGTCTGGAGACACGGTGTGAACATCATCTTCCAGAATGGCTGGTTTGGGGGTTAGTCACCTTGGTGGGGAGTCTAGAAAATATATTAATTCCCTGATTTTAGTTATTGAGATGAAATCCTCATAAAGGATCTTACAATTAGTGTTTTGGGTTCTTCCTGGTGCAGGACAATGCACTGCTTATGGGCAGAGGGTGTAGGCCGTTCCTGGAAGATAAAGACATTAATGGCATTGATTGGTCCTCTTGTTCCCTATAGCTGAATTCAACTGAGAACCTCTGGGACTTTCGCTATCAGTGTATCCAACCCTGTGAAGCCATCGCATATCCAGGAGCTCATTCAGGCCCTGATTTCAGGACACCGCCACTGTCTTAACAAGAACATGTCCCGAAATTAGAGCAAGTGTATACAGACGTTAGGGGAGGGACTATGAGTAACAAGTAAAAAACAAGTCAAAATTCATTGTGAATTTAAGTTCTACTAACGAGTTTTCTCTGACTGTTATATCATTTTCTTCTCCACCAATCAAACGCTTTATAATCAGTAAACATTTCAGCATGAATAATTTATACATTCAGATCCAGTGTGTGATTTTTCCATTTCCCCGAATTTATTGAGTAGTATACACACACTTTATACACACAAACACACTTGTGCTGGTTGTTTGTGACTCTGATGTGTGTGTTTATATTTTTATATTCACAGGTTGGTGAGATAACCAAGATCATGAAGGCATACATCAACATGATTGTGAAGAAACGCTGCAGTGTTCCCTCTGCCTCTAGTTACGGGCGGGGCTGGGTCAGGTGATCTCCACTGGCCAATCATAGACAACCAGGGAGTGTGAATGGGAAAGATGATGTCAGAATGAAACATTGTGTGAGACGAGTTAGATTAGGTATATTGTTAGATTAGACTCCTCTTATACAATGGACTGGATACTCAGGACAAAGACATGCACACACACGTGTACTTTTATGTATTCAGACTCAGTACTGTGTGTGTCTTTAACAATTTTTATTTATTAATTATTATTAATGTGGTAGAATCAGTGTTAATAATCTTCAGTGTTGGAGATAAACCCAGTCATTTTTACTGCTCGGCTGCTGGCGGTGGAGTTTAAATACACACACACACACATAAACATTTAATATAAAACACTTAAGCTGCACTTATGTTTTTTCTTACGCAACTTTAACTTAAAACAATAAATGTCCACAGTGGGATAAAATATACCTGTGTGGGGACATTCCCACAAGTACACATGCGTATACAGTGGGCATACAGGGGTTGGACAATGAGGGGTTAGTACATACTGTGTGTGTGTGTATATATATATATATATATATATATATATA